>OX424572.1:24187792-24314916 GCA_949152435.1 Gastracanthus pulcherrimus | reverse complement strand
CTCGCGTACGAGCTGCGAGGTGGGGACAGACGGGCGGCATCTGCGTGCACCTGTCGATTTGTTGTGGCTCCGCAGCAGCAGCGGAGAGAGAGAAAGAGAGAAAGAGAGAGAGATGCACCTCGGGAGAGCTCAAGGAGAGAGTCGGCCCCAAGCGAGCTCTCTCAGTGTGTATACGTGTGCGTGTTTACCAGTGTGTTGGCTGTGCACGCGTGTGTGTTGTACAGCAGCAGCCAGCAGCAGCAACAGGAGAAGTGAAGGCTTTGAGGAAACGATATTGTCAGGATGGGCTGATGGTTTATGGAGTGTTGTTTGGAATGGACGATGCTGATTCTTCAGAGGTTATTTGGTGGATCGGTGGAGGAATTTGGGTTTTAGAGTGGCTGCGGAGAGGATATTTTGATTTGTGCATGGAGGATGTTTGGTGGTTTCCAAAGATTTGTGTATTCAGTTCTTCTTTCTTCAAAATGATTATGCTGATTTGTCGTTGGTTGTATAGTCAGCGTGTATTCATTATTTATTTGTTTATAATTGCCATTTTACAAGTCTAATGGCTTCCCGCTTTCTTTTCGGTATACTATATATAGTATATTTTCAGATACAAATGCAAAACATTAGGAAAGTATAAATATAAAAGTGATCGTATTTACTAATTATGAATAGTTTTAACGCTAAATTCAATGGAAAATAAAAACATGAAACCCTACTATCTTCAGGACATAAAAAATTTACTTATTTGGTTATGCTCGGAAGCCACAGAATTGTATGTGAAATAGTAGGTTTGGAGAAACAATCACATTCAGAATCTTTAGTGGCATCCAATGGAATAGTATGAAACAATACATAAATATATCTATATAATGTAGATTCGATTAAATTTTAGTGCATGAATGATTAGAAATATAAACTTCAGATTGTAGATATTTAGTAAAGAGTCTTATTGTGTGTTAGTAGTACATGTGTGGATTATATTGGATGTGTAGCAGCAAGCAAAGACTTAGATGGAAATGAAAGTTAGGATAGATATTGTTGACACTACTCATTTTTTTAGTGTTATGTAGGATGTATGATGCTTTTTTTGGATGTTTTATGATTTTGTGAAGAAATAATGATCTGCGAGAATATTTTTATGTGTGTACTGAGGATATTAGGTAGATCCTTAAAATTTGCACTCAGTATGTACAATTGCATAAGAATAAAGTTAATAGTTATCGAGTTAAGAAATTAAAATTGTGAAAATAATGAATTGGAAATTGTGAAAATACTAATTTTAAATGCATCGAGGTGCTAGCAGCCTCTGACATCTCATGGAAGTAGTTTTTGAAACATTTATTTATTTATTTATTTATTTACTTATGGTCAATGTGTTTTATTTGCATTATAAATTGGTTGTTTTCTAGATTGTCGCACATTTGTATTTGATTATTAGTGAACTGTTACTTTCTTATTTTCTAGTATTGATAAAATTATAAATGAATAAAAGTATTATTTATTTGATTTTGTAAAAATGTTGTATACGGCAATTAAACTAGCAGAGAATTTACAATGGAGCATTGGTTAAAATATATTTATGATAGAAATCATATGTAAAGTACATTTTCTTAATTAGTATTCAGGCATAATTTAAAATTTTAATTGAAAAATCTTTAACATAAATTTTTAACATATAAAAACTGTAATTAAGATTGCCAATCTTACATTTATTATTAATGGAGAAAGGCATCTATTCTGTCTTGTAAAATGCACTTCGTAATTTCAAGTGGACAAGATCCTTTAGTAGTCTGTGCGGTGTAACTGAATTACAGAAGAGGAATTAATGATCGTCGATGTTGCTTCAGAGTTTCTTTTCAAAGAGATCAAGTGATTTGTCGAACAAGGCCTTTTCCTAACTGGCACATTGTATGCAGTTTTGGTGCATGCACACGAGTGTGTGGTTTAGTTGATGATGAATGCATCTCAGCTTATAAAATGCAAAAGTACTTTTGTAAAAGAAATAGATATAAGTATGAAAAACCTGACTTTTCTACTTAATTATTAATTTACACTTAAAATAATGTTTTGAGGAAATAATGCATTGTAATATTAGCTTTTGTATTTGAATTGAACTAACATAGTTAATAATGAATGTACTCTAAAGATATTAAATTTATATCTATATACATCAATTATGAAACCATCTAGAGAACGTGTCAATTTTTTATTTGCTAAATTAGGTCTAAGTGATTTACAAAATGATTTTTAATTTGGTATTTGTAATCTTATCTAATCAGAACAGTTTTTATATAATATATTGTTTAGAATAGTGAAAAAAGCTCTTGTAAAAAATAGATTAATTCTTATCATTAGACCTCATTTATAAAATGAATTTTTATTTTGTAATAAAACATATTTTTATTTTTTTTCATAATAAAACATATTTATTGATGAGTATAACATGTTTTCAGAGGCTATTATACATAATTAATTACTGGTTATAATGGTAGTAAAAAATAGAAAATCATATTATCGTCGACATAAAAATTACAATTTTATAAATTCTGTTTACTGTACTCATATATATATATATCAACTAATAAATATTTCAAATTCAATAATATTAGTCTAAAATGAATTATGTAATTATAGGTTTACCTGCATAACGAAAGTTTATAACTGTCCATTATACATGTAGTTGTTGATGTTATTATTGTTCTGCATATCTAGTGAGTTTATTTTTCTTTAACTTCTTTTATGAAAATTATTGGTACCATCATATATTACTAATTAATAAAATAATCATTATTTAAAATGTTCTGATAAATGTATAAGCTTTCACTAACTATAAACGTAAAATTTAGAGAGAATTCTAAATTATTGATGAACCATCTACCAAATCAGTGAAAGTTGACTCATAATATTTAAATTTATGCGAATCATTCTGTGTATAGGAAATAAGAGTAGTTCTCGACTTGTTTGCTTAATCTTTGATTTTATCACATTTATCTGAAGTGCCAAAGCCATAAAATTCGTGATCTTACATAAAATTCAAATTTGGCACTATTGTAAGTAAATATATTTTTTATTTAAATACATATAATTATGTTTTAACGCACATTCTTTGTACTAAATATTTTGTTAAAATTAGTTTATTATTTAAAAAATATAAAGTTATAATTTATGAATCAAAAATAAATGTATTTATTATGTGCATTTTACTAAACAATTTAAGAAATTACCATTTATTTATGAATGAGATCCTTTTTATCAATAAAGTTAATTTTTTCTCAATAGGTGACATTTGTTATATAATAAATGATATAGAATAAGTAATTTAAATCTAATGAAGACATTTTTTAGTGATTGAAGATTGAATTATGTAAACATTCATTTTTAGAATGTCAATTATTTATAAATGCATGTGATACAAACAGATATGTAATTCTTCATCTTTCGAATTGCATAAAAAAATATGTGAAAGCTTCATTAAAATACGAGATTTTTTCCTTATCCAGCTACATTACTAAATATTGAGATTTCGTAAACTTTCATCATTATGCAGTGTATTTCTAACTTGATAAAAACAAATTTTACTGACAGAATTTAAATAACCGGAACATATGTAGGGAATACGTTTATGTATTATAATTTTCTGTAAATAAACTCTATTAAACTCTATAATTAATAATATGAATTTTTCAATAACTCTTTCTATTTTACTTTTGTTCATTGTAAAAATATACTCTCATTTCCTTACAGTGAGGGACTTGTTATCTTTAGAATCAGAATGGTCGGCACTTATTTCTAATTGAAAATGGCGTTTAAAACGAAAATTCAAATTTAGTACCTGAAAAACAGCTAAACTATCTGTTTTTCGGGAGAATACACATAAGAAATCTGAAACAACCTATATTTTAGGTAGAAACAACGTTAGTTTTTGTGTAGATTCTACTTTTTGTTTCTCTTCGTCTTAAAGATGATCATCTCATCCTTGAATAAGAGTGAAAATAGCATCACTATATACCTATAGCCTGTCCTTCATTTAACCCATTCAGCTTTAAACTTTTACTTTGGACTAATTTTTATAATATTAAACTTGATTCCCAACGGTTTTTATGGCATTGATTACAAATCATGTCAGATTTAAAAAATTCCAATTTGGTAATTTTTAACTGATCTTAAATTTTTGACGTAAAAATAAACAATCCATAACAATTAAATACGCGTCGCATTAACGCGCCAAAAAAATTTGAAAAAATTCGATATTGTTATTTATTACATTTAGAAGTTTACGGTATAAATTCATGTTGACATGTGCGATACGCCCGCGCCGGTGAAAACACGCTTGTCGTCTACCTCTGAAACTCTACTCTTTTTAGAGTGAACCAGCAACTACACGCTAAATCTCGTTCGGAGTGGAATTTCACTCAAAGTACGAGTCGAAAGGTTTGACTCTTCTAGGAGCGAGTGTCCACCCTAAATAAGAGCAAACTTCCACTCTATATAATTGGAGTGACTTAGACAGCGTAGCACCTCAATCTCTTTTCGCCACGTGCATAGCAATGTATAAAGTAACGCACTCATTTCGAAAAGTCACTCATTAACAAGACTTAAGATAGAAAACTGTCGACGTCATTTTTCATTATTTAGAAGCTTACGGTGACAAATGCATGCCGACCGATAGGGCAATACGACGATAAAAAAACACATTTCTCGTTCATATCTCCAAAGCTCTATCTCTTCCCTATAATGAACCGCCAACTTTTTATAACTGCACAGTATATAAAACATCCACTCTCCTCTCTCCCCTAAAATCCCACTCTCTCTATATATATATATATATATATATATATATATATATATATACACCAGCCTCATCCTTTACAAACATTCAACTAAAATATGTACCACCAAACCTCACTCCACTCCACTCCACTCCAACTAACCTCACACACACATACATGTGCATTATACCCACCGCTAATCCCGCTGCACCCAGTCCACATACGCATTCCGCTATATATAATACATATATACATTCAGTTGCTGGCCGTGCAGCTGCGCGCACGCACATTTGCGTTCAGGAATTTGCGTTCGGTTTCGCGGCTGCGGCGGCGCGCGATCGATGCCGCCTAGCGGTATGGCCCCGAAGAAAACTAACGGAAAATCCGCGCGCGAGCTGCGCGACGACGACGACGACGACGCTGTCTCCTTTCCTTCGGCGCGACGCGTACAAGACGGATATCTTTTGCAGCGCGGTGGTGCTTGTCGCGAAGCAAGATGATGATGGGATATTGATGATTGGAGATTGGTTGGGAGGGGAAGGGGTTGTAGGAGGTTATGGGTTTTATTTGGCGTTTGGTGGAGTGTCGAGGTGATTTGATTGAGTGTTGTATGCTGGCTTTGGTTGAGGAGAGGAAAGGATGGTTAAGGAATTGATGGGAAATGTCGTGGAATGTGTTGATGCCCCAGTTTGCGGGTCTTTGGTCTTAATAGGTTCGCGCCATATTTTTATTCGTTAGAATATTAGAATGGTGTATATGTATCAAGTTTTTATTTAATATTTTCGAAATTTCAATTAGTTTTTAGAAAGTATTGCAAAAATGGACCTATATAGACGGCGCGGACCTGTTAACTTTTCACTTTTATTTGATCGTGAGCTTAACATAATTGTTTTTATGATATCATGTCATAAGTTAGATTAAAAGAAATTTACAAACACCTAATTTGTTTTACAAAAAGCTAGTGCTGGTAGATGTGTTGACCAGTGTCTAGGTTAGAATCGTCCTTATAAAAACGATTTTTCTGGTGAAGTGCTTCATAACACATGAATTACTACTTTGAATTCAAACTAAGGGATATGTTTTATGTCAAATAATCTGTACTTGCTAGGGGAGTATTAGAACTCCGATTGTATCAAGAAAACACATACCTTATTAGAGCCTGGCGCTATTCTATTTTGTAAATAAGTTTTTAAATAAGTTTCCAAACATTTAATATTTATTATGCAAAAATATAATACAGATAGCTTTACGAAAAAATATCTAATCCAAATATTTGCACTTAACTTTAAAAATACGTAAATACCTGTAATTAAAAGAAAAATTCTACACAGAAAACTTATTGTGTATTATAATAATAACAATAACTATTGATTATAATTTTATTGTGAATTATATTTGGGCGATAATTAAAAAATTTTCATACATTTAACGATTTTTATAGTATATTTAATATATGCCATTGTAAAGAAAAGTATATAACGTAATATTTAGGTGTCCAAATACTGAGCTTATAAGTGTCCAATTACAGTACTTTTATCTTAACTTAATAAGTAAGAATTTGTCACCAATTCGTTGTATTTTCAGCTCTATTTCGTCAATAGGGCTCACGTTATAGGTGGGGTCTCTGTTGTTCTCCTCCTTTTTTAATTCTTCTTCATTTTCATCGATGGGTAAAGGCTATAAAATAGGTTGTGAGGAAATAAAAACTCTTCTTGTGCTTAGTGCATTGCATAATTTGTTACGATTGTGATAGTCACTCGTCTGTTGTGATTTAATGCTTTGTAATGTGGTTGGTATATAATACTTGCAATACCTGTACCACTTTAATTTTATATTAAAGCATTTTTTTCTTATGTTTTTTGTTAAACTTTTTTTTTTTTTTTTAAATGGCATTTCGAACTCGAAAGTTCATCGCCTCATCTACGCAAGCCTTCCACGTTTCCCCATTTTGTGCCAACCCCATCCATTTCGCGCCTTCCCGCCCAATTTCAGTTATGTCTGATTTTACGTTATCCTCCCATCTGCGTCTAGGTCTACCAAGAGGTCGCGTTGCTTTCGGTTTTCCTTTCATTATGCGCGCTGCTGTACGATCATCGCCCATTCTTGCCACGTGCCCTGCCCATCTTAGTCTGTTACAAAATTAAATATTTTATTAAATAAATAATAGTCTTGCTTTCATAACTTATTAAAAAGTTAATACGATTAGTTCGAGAATAAGTGTATAATAATCTACGTGTAAGTACCGATAGCGTTAATTAAAAAAAGCTATAAGAATGTAAATAATAAATGATAAATTAAATAGTATACACATTAATAATTTAATGTACCATATTAAATCACTTTATTTTTACACAAAAAATGCATAACCTGAAATGCTCTAAATATCAATCCTAAAAAAGAGCCTGCGCACAAGCATTATAACTCAAATAGAAAATCCCCCGAGATCGCGCAAATTCCTCGCTCAGCAAGCATCCATAAAAACAATATCTAATACAATAAACTTAATTGAACTCATTTACATACTTATTGCGTACGTTTATCTATGTTAATTCTAGCACAACTCCACTTTTCCGCGGATTCTCTCCGCGTCTGCCGCGGATATTTCTGCACTTTATACTGACGTGCAGCAACGGCAGGAGGCAGTGATTCACGTAACCTTAAATTGCCATGCTTCGTTAACACTGCTTGCGGTGAAGTTAATTGATGGCCGGCGAGGAGTATACCAACGAAAAAGGATCGTCAATTTAGCGTGATAATAGTTTTCTTGACCAACTTTTAAAACTCCGGTTTGTTGTTTCTGCAACTTGAAGGATATCCGTTTGGGCTCGTAAGTTGTGGTATCTCTCTCTTTTTTTGCGGAGGAAAATGTATGGTATAATGAAGTTGAAGTTTGCACTGTTGCATTGCAACAAAATTCGTAAATTCGTAAGTCGTTCCAAAGTCCAATCAAAACGCCTTTAATGTATTAAATATCGTTGGAAAACATGTTTGCAACATGAATACATAAATTTAGAACCCTTAAACTACCCCTAACTAGGGGTTGAAAATATTCAGAAATTGCACGTGCCTTCCTCGATTTTTTACGCGTACGCTTATGCGAGTCACGAACTTTTCTCTGCGGATTATTGTTAAACAACCCAAAATGCACTCCCATGAATTTTTTTGGAAAGTTCGGAGGAAAGGAACACTTTCAAAATGGCCGCCGTAAGTTTGTTGCACCTATCATTTATACTTTCTTGATTTTTTAGGAGTGTGCTTATGAGAGTCACGAACTTTTCTCTGCGGATTATTGTTAATCAACCCAAAATACAATCCCATGAATTTTTTTGGAAAGTTCGGAGGAAAGGAACACTTTCAAAATGGCCGCCGAAATTTCGTTGCACGTGTCATTTATTCTTTCTTGATTTTTTAGGCGTGTGCTTATGAGAGTCACGAACTTTTCTCTGCGGATTATTGTTAATCAACCCAAAATACAATCCCATGAATTTTTTTGTAAAGTTCGGAGGAAAGGAACACTTTCAAAATGGCGATTGTGACTTTGTTGCACGTGTTCTATAGCCTTCCTCGATTTTTTACGCGAATGCTTATGCGAGTCACGAACTTTTCTCTGCGGATTATGGTTAATCAACCCAAAATACAATCCCATGAATTTTTTTGGAAAGTTCGGAGGAAAGGAACACTTTCAAAATGGCCGCCGTAAGTTTGTTGCACGTATCATTTATACTTTCTTGATTTTTTAGGAGTGTGCTTATGAGAGTCACGAACTTTTCTCTACGGATTATTGTTAATCAACCCAAAATACAATCCCATGAATTTTTTTGGAAAGTTCGGAGGAAAGGAACACTTTCAAAATGGCGGTTGTGAGTTTGTTGCACGTGTCATTTATTCTTTCTTGATTTTTTAGGCGTGTGCTTATGAGAGTCACGAACTTTTCTCTGCGGATTATGGTTAATCAACCCAAAATACAAACCCATGAATTTTTTTGGAAAGTTCGGAGGAAAGGAACACTTTCAAAATGGCCGCCGTAAGTTTGTTGCACCTATCATTTATACTTTCTTGATTTTTTAGGAGTGTGCTTATGAGAGTCACGAACTTTTCTCTACGGATTATTGTTAAACAACCCAAAATGCACTCCCATGAATTTTTTTGGAAAGTTCGAAGGAAAGGAACACTTTCAAAATGGCCGCCGTAAGTTTGTTGCACCTATCATTTATACTTTCTTGATTTTTTAGGAGTGTGCTTATGAGAGTCACGAACTTTTCTCTACGGATTATTGTTAAACAACCCAAAATGCACTCCCATGAATTTTTTTGTAAAGATTGGAGGAGAGGAACACTTTCAAAATGGCGGTTGTGAGTTTGTTGCACGTGTTCTATAGCCTTCCTCGATTTTTTACGCGTATGCTTATGCGAGTCACGAACTTTTCTCTGCGGATTATGGTTAATCAACCCAAAATACAATCCCATGAATTTTTTTGGAAAGTTCGGAGGAAAGGAACACTTTCAAAATGGCCGCCGTAAGTTTGTTGCACCTATCATTTAAACTTTCTTGATTTTTTAGGAGTGTGCTTATGAGAGTCACGAACTTTTCTCTACGGATTATTGTTAATCAACCCAAAATACAATCCCATGAATTTTTTTGGAAAGATCGGAGGAAAGGAACACTTTCAAAATGGCGGTTGTGCGTTTGTTGCACGTGTTCTATAGCCTTCCTCGATTTTTTAGGCGTGTGCTTATGAGAGTCACGAACTTTTCTCTGCGGATTATGGTTAATCAACCCAAAATACAAACCCATGAATTTTTTTGGAAAGTTCGGAGGAAAGGAACACTTTCAAAATGGCCGCCGTAAGTTTGTTGCACCTATCATTTATACTTTCTTGATTTTTTAGGAGTGTGCTTATGAGAGTCACGAACTTTTCTCTACGGATTATTGTTAAACAACCCAAAATGCACTCCCATGAATTTTTTTGGAAAGTTCGAAGGAAAGGAACACTTTCAAAATGGCCGCCGTAAGTTTGTTGCACCTATCATTTATACTTTCTTGATTTTTTAGGAGTGTGCTTATGAGAGTCACGAACTTTTCTCTACGGATTATTGTTAAACAACCCAAAATGCACTCCCATGAATTTTTTTGTAAAGATTGGAGGAGAGGAACACTTTCAAAATGGCGGTTGTGAGTTTGTTGCACGTGTTCTATAGCCTTCCTCGATTTTTTACGCGTATGCTTATGCGAGTCACGAACTTTTCTCTGCGGATTATGGTTAATCAACCCAAAATACAATCCCATGAATTTTTTTGGAAAGTTCGGAGGAAAGGAACACTTTCAAAATGGCCGCCGTAAGTTTGTTGCACCTATCATTTAAACTTTCTTGATTTTTTAGGAGTGTGCTTATGAGAGTCACGAACTTTTCTCTACGGATTATTGTTAATCAACCCAAAATACAATCCCATGAATTTTTTTGGAAAGATCGGAGGAAAGGAACACTTTCAAAATGGCGGTTGTGCGTTTGTTGCACGTGTTCTATAGCCTTCCTCGATTTTTTAGGTGTGTGCTTATGAGAGTCACGAACTTTTCTCTGCGGATTATGGTTAATCAACCCAAAATGCACTCCCATGAATTTTTTTGGAAAGTTCGGAAGAAAGGAACACTTTCAAAATGGTCGCCGTAAGTTTGTTGCACCTATAATTTATACTTACTTGATTTTTTAGGAGTGTGCTTATGAGAGTCACGAACTTTTCTCTGCGGATTATTGTTAATCAACCCAAAATACAATCCCATGAATTTTTTTGGAAAGTTCGGAGTAAAGGAACACTTTCAAAATGGCCGCCGAAATTTCGTTGCACGTGTCATTTATTCTTTCTTGATTTTTTACGCGTGTGCTTATGAGAGTCACGAACTTTTCTCTGCGGATTATGGTTAATCAACCCAAAATACAAACCCATGAATTTTTTTGGAAAGTTCGGAGGAAAGGAACACTTTCAAAATGGCCGCCGTAAGTTTGTTGCACCTATCATATATACTTTCTTGATTTTTTAGGAGTGTGCTTATGAGAGTCACGAACTTTTCTCTACGGATTATTGTTAATCAACCCAAAATACAATCCCATGAATTTTTTTGGAAAGTTCGGAGGAAAGGAACACTTTCAAAATGGCGGTTGTGCGTTTGTTGCACGTGTTCTATAGCCTTCCTCGATTTTTTAGGTGTGTGCTTATGAGAGTCACGAACTTTTCTCTGCGGATTATGGTTAATCAAAGCAAAATGCACTCCCATGAATTTTTTTGGAAAGTTCGGAGGAAAGGAACACTTTCAAAATGGCCGCCGTAAGTTTGTTGCACCTATCATTTATACTTTCTTGATTTTTTAGGAGTGTGCTTATGAGAGTCACGAACTTTTCTCTACGGATTATTGTTAAACAACCCAAAATGCACTCCCATGAATTTTTTTGTAAAGATTGGAGGAGAGGAACACTTTCAAAATGGCGGTTGTGAGTTTGTTGCACGTGTTCTATAGCCTTCCTCGATTTTTTACGCGTATGCTTATGCGAGTCACGAACTTTTCTCTGCGGATTATGGTTAATCAACCCAAAATACAATCCCATGAATTTTTTTGGAAAGTTCGGAGGAAAGGAACACTTTCAAAATGGCCGCCGTAAGTTTGTTGCACCTATCATTTATACTTTCTTGATTTTTTAGGAGTGTGCTTATGAGAGTCACGAACTTTTCTCTACGGATTATTGTTAATCAACCCAAAATACAATCCCATGAATTTTTTTGGAAAGTTCGGAGGAAAGGAACACTTTCAAAATGGCGGTTGTGAGTTTGTTGCACGTGTCATTTATTCTTTCTTGATTTTTTAGGCGTGTGCTTATGAGAGTCACGAACTTTTCTCTGCGGATTATGGTTAATCAACCCAAAATACAAACCCATGAATTTTTTTGGAAAGTTCGGAGGAAACGAACACTTTCAAAATGGCCGCCGTAAGTTTGTTGCACCTATCATTTATACTTTCTTGATTTTTTAGGAGTGTGCTTATGAGAGTCACGAACTTTTCTCTACGGATTATTGTTAAACAACCCAAAATGCACTCCCATGAATTTTTTTGTAAAGATTGGAGGAGAGGAACACTTTCAAAATGGCGGTTGTGAGTTTGTTGCACGTGTTCTATAGCCTTCCTCGATTTTTTACGCGTATGCTTATGCGAGTCACGAACTTTTCTCTGCGGATTATGGTTAATCAACCCAAAATACAATCCCATGAATTTTTTTGGAAAGTTCGGAGGAAAGGAACACTTTCAAAATGGCCGCCGTAAGTTTGTTGCACCTATCATTTATACTTTCTTGATTTTTTAGGAGTGTGCTTATGAGAGTCACGAACTTTTCTCTACGGATTATTGTTAATCAACCCAAAATACAATGCCATGAATTTTTTTGTAAAGTTCGGAGGAAAGGAACACTTTCAAAATGGCGTTTGTGAGTTTGTTGCACGTGTTCTATAGCCTTCCTCGATTTTTTACGCGTATGCTTATGCGAGTCACGAACTTTTCTCTGCGGATTATGGTTAATCAACCCAAAATACAATCCCATGAATTTTAAACGATAGGTGCAACAAACTTACGGCGGCCATTTTGAAAGTGTTCCTTTCCTCCGAACTTTCCAAAAAAATTCATGGGATTGTATTTTGGGTTGATTAACCATAATCCGCAGAGAAAAGTTCGTGACTCGCATAAGCACACGCGTAAAAAATCGAGGAAGGCTATAGAACACGTGCAACAAACTCACAAACGCCATTTTGAAAGTGTTCCTTTCCTCCGAACTTTACAAAAAAATTAATGGGATTGTATTTTGGGTTGATAAACAATAATCCGTAGAGAAAAGTTCGTGACTCTCATAAGCACACTCCTAAAAAATCAAGAAAGTATAAATGATAGGTGCAACAAACTTACGGCGGCCATTTTGAAAGTGTTCCTTTCCTCCGAACTTTCCAAAAAAATTCATGGGAGTGCATTTTGGGTTGATTAACCATAATCCGCAGAGAAAAGTTCGTGACTCTCATAAGCACACACATAAAAAATCGAGGAAGGCTATAGAACACGTGCAACAAACGCACAACCGCCATTTTGAAAGTGTTCCTTTCCTCCGAACTTTCCAAAAAAATTCATGGGATTGTATTTTGGGTTGATTAACAATAATCCGTAGAGAAAAGTTCGTGACTCTCATAAGCACACTCCTAAAAAATCAAGAAAGTATAAATGATAGGTGCAACAAACTTACGGCGGCCATTTTGAAAGTGTTCCTTTCCTCCGAACTTTCCAAAAAAATTCATGGGATTGTATTTTGGGTTGATTAACCATAATCCGCAGAGAAAAATTCGTGACTCTCATAAGCACACGCCTAAAAAATCAAGAAAGAATAAATGACACGTGCAACAAACTCACAACCGCCATTTTGAAAGTGTTCCTTTCCTCCGAACTTTCCAAAAAAATTCATGGGATTGTATTTTGGGTTGATTAACAATAATCCGTAGAGAAAAGTTCGTGACTCTCATACACACACTCCTAAAAAATCAAGAAAGTATAAATGATAGGTGCAACAAACTTACGGCGGCCATTTTGAAAGTGTTCCTTTCCTCCGAACTTTCCAAAAAAATTCATGGGATTGTATTTTGGGTTGATTAACAATAATCCGCAGAGAAAAGTTCGTGACTCTCATAAGCACACTCCTAAAAAATCAAGAAAGTTTAAATGATAGGTGCAACAAACTTACGGCGGCCATTTTGAAAGTGTTCCTTTCCTCCGAACTTTCCAAAAAAATTCATGGGATTGTATTTTGGGTTGATTAACCATAATCCGCAGAGAAAAGTTCGTGACTCGCATAAGCATACGCGTAAAAAATCGAGGAAGGCTATAGAATACGTGCAACAAACGCACAACCGCCATTTTGAAAGTGTTCCTCTCCTCCAATCTTTACAAAAAAATTCATGGGAGTGCATTTTGGGTTGTTTAACAATAATCCGCAGAGAAAAGTTCGTGACTCTCATAAGTACACGCCTAAAAAATCAAGAAAGAATAAATGACACGTGCAACGAAATTTCGGCGGCCATTTTGAAAGTGTTCCTTTCCTCCGAACTTTCCAAAAAAATTCATGGGATTGTATTTTGGGTTGATTAACAATAATCCGCAGAGAAAAGTTCGTGACTCTCATAAGCACACTCCTAAAAAATCAAGAAAGTTTAAATGATAGGTGCAACAAACTTACGGCGGCCATTTTGAAAGTGTTCCTTTCCTCCGAACTTTCCAAAAAAATTCATGGGATTGTATTTTGGGTTGATTAACCATAATCCGCAGAGAAAAGTTCGTGACTCGCATAAGCATACGCGTAAAAAATCGAGGAAGGCTATAGAACACGTGCAACAAAGTCACAATCGCCATTTTGAAAGTGTTCCTTTCCTCCGAACTTTCCAAAAAAATTCATGGGATTGTATTTTGGGTTGATTAACAATAATCCGCAGAGAAAAGTTCGTGACTCTCATAAGCACACGCGTAAAAAATCGAGGAATGCTATAGAATACGTGCAACAAACGCACAACCGCCATTTTGAAAGTGTTCCTCTCCTCCAATCTTTACAAAAAAATTCATGGGAGTGCATTTTGGGTTGTTTAACAATAATCCGCAGAGAAAAGTTCGTGACTCGCATAAGCGTACGCGTAAAAAATCGAGGAAGGCACGTGCAATTTCTGAATATTTTCAACCCCTAGTTAGGGGTAGTTTAAGGGTTCTAAATTTATGTATTCATGTTGCAAACATGTTTTCCAACGATATTTAATACATTAAAGGCGTTTTGATTGGACTTTGGAACGACTTACGAATTTACGAATTTTGTTGCAATGCAACAGTGCAAACTTCAACTTCATATGGTATAAAAGTTTAATTAGGAAAGATCCGACTGGAAGATTGGTGGATGTCTTCTTTCTTCGAAATAAATTTGAATGATTTTATTTGCATTCGACGTTGTTCCACTGGTCTTGAATTTGCAAAGTGAAATTTAACTCTGAATAGAGTGAGAATGTACTATCGCTTCGATCTCCACTGCAGTGAAATCTCGGGCTAAGGATTTAAAAAAAAGAGCACTAGTACGAATTTATTCAATTAAAACTTTCATTCATTTGAAATCAAACAACACTCAATCTAAACAAGAACAAAAAGAACGAATAATGTTTCCGAGTAACTAGAAATCGAGATCACTTCAAATGTTTCTACAATCTTGCGCGTAAAGTATTTCTGATTTCTCTCTTTATCGGAATTGGAATTGCTCAAAATGTTGAGAAATCGCGTAGAATATTAAATTAGCTTTGCATCTATCACCAAGAAAAAAAAGCTTTAAATTTTTTCTCTCTCGCGTAACCTTGTTCGATTCGATTATACAATATTAATTTTTATTTCCTATAACAAATGAAAAGAATAATAATAATAAATAATTCATAGGCTGATAACTGCACAAGTTTTCTCGGTGCGTGTGCACGAGTCGTTTCCTCGGTTCCTCGGCTTGTACACTTATAATATATATACGTACCCACATTTTGCGTAACACCGATCGCGAGGAGTCGACCTTGACGTTGAACTTTTCTCTTATATTGGCGTGAACGTAGATTTTACCTGCCAAGTTACGCCATATTCCCGTTCCGCGCCTTTTCCTCTTTTGCTCCTTCTCTTCCTTGGCTCTTTTTTAATACCTTTTTTCTCCACCGTCGTGGAACATCTGAAAACTGTCTCCTATACTCCGTGATTATGAGTTTTTGTTCCTGCAAGGAAAAGATTTACCTATTCTTCGGCACGTTTCTTTGACAAGTTTCCTTTTCTTTGCTTTTTTAATTTTATTTTACATTATTTATATTTATACGTTTTAAATTTATTCACGTATTGCGTCACAGTTAATAATTCGTTTCATCAATGCGTGTTTTTCTGATGACGAATTTGCTATAAACTTGTTATAAGGTGGGAAATAAAGAGAAGAATCTACTGACATGCACTTGGATTCTATTTGAAATAAAAATCTGTTCCAGATTGTTTTTATGTTATAAGTAGATTCTAACAACTTCTAACAATATTGCGTTTTAAAGTTATGCTCGGTCCGCATTTCTGAACAAAGAAGATAAAGAATTAGATTAGTTTTTATTTCAGAAATTACCTAAAAGGAAATAATAATCATCTTTATTCCTCTCAATTTCTTCTAATTATTATTAAAAATTATATATATATATATATATATATATATATATATATATATATATATATATATATATATATATATATATATATATATATATATATATATATATATATATATATATATATATATATATATATATATATTTCAAATTTGAAATATAATATATATTTCAAGAAAATTATCTGCAAAAGTAGAAAATATTTATTTATGTTGAAGAATCGTAAGGTATTACAGTGGAAATCTATTCTGTCCTAAGTAGCCCATCACAGAATTTTAAGAGACTACTGCCGACAGAGTGAAAATATATTAGAAAGGAAACTCTCTAAGATTTTCCTTTTTGTAACATAATTTTACAGCTTAAAATTATACGCATTCGATTAATAAATGATCAACTGAAAGGAATTATCAAGATTGTCTCGGGTTTTATCTCACGTATACAGCTTTTAAAACACCTTACAAAATTCAAGATTACGAAACCGCTTTATCGATACAGCCATGTATTATGTATTTAATTGTGAAATAAATTCGTAAATTACGAATAAAAGCATCGTAGAATATTATTTTCTGAGTGAATCTTTGTTGAAATGTTTGCACGGTTTATGGTTACAGAGATTTTCGAGATTTTCGCACGTAAGTTTGCGAACAATGTACAATTATTCCATAATAGAAACTCATGAGTAAAATCCAACACATATCTTCAAGGATTATCGTTTTATCAATTTTTATTTACGTCACATCGATCCTTTTTTCGTATACGAGCTGTTATCTTTTATAGATTAATTAGCACTTGTAACTCACCTTTGTGTTAAAAAAAGTGTTTTATTATTTTTCTTTTTCATCGTTTACAATAGTGTTGACACCTCGAAGCACAGTGTATATAACTATATAAAAGCGTGTTCATATATCGACTTGATACTTAACAAATATGTTTTACAATTTCTGTATTATTTCCATAAATTTATGCAATATAAAAAGCAAATCAAAACTTGACATAACCCCAAATATTTTAAAAACATATTCAAATAAATTCTGTGGTGAAAAAGCAAATTAACTATAATATAAGCAGTCTTTTTTTTAAATGTCGAGATATTTAGGTTTGAATTTTTAAATTGCCACTAAAACCTATGCAAAACAAAAATATAGATTATGAAAACAGGAAATTAATAAATAAACTATTTAAATTTTTATCGTTTTTATATGAAAATATACCATGCATAGATAACAAAATGACTAAAACCTCAATTTCCTCAAAACAGTAGATTTAAATTGTTATGCCTCGAATCCACAGATTGACAACCTTAAACTATATGACACTGAAGAAAGAATTAACATTAGTTTATATAGTTGTTTTATACAACTACGAATCACAAAGCGTCCTCTTTGAGGAAGCAAAAGAATCTTAGGAATGATTAGTTCCATATGACTTCATAATATTTTTTTAGTCAAAAACTGATTATAAAAGTATTTTTTATGAATATTTTTATTATAAAGCTTGTAAGCATACGATATGCTAAAATTAAAATTTTATTTAATAACGAACCTTATCTTTTTTTCAGAAGCTTGAACGCATTTTAGAATTAGCATTATAACAATTAGCTAAAGCAACCTTCTATTTTAGATACAATTAATCTTTTGCAACATTCTTCTTATTTCTCTCGTCTGGTTAGGAATCCAACATCATGTCATATGTACGTATTGAAGTAATGTTTTTATCTTGTGAGTTATGATGAATAAATATTTGAAAATTTACAGGTATTGTTTCTGGTATTCACAAAATAGCGGGAATTCTAATCATTTCATCATTTTTTTAAATAATATTTATGAATCAGTTCCACATTGGTTCTACCCATTGCATATACAAATAATACTTGAATAATACGTTATGTGTCACTGGACCAAAAATATTCATAACAACATCGGCTGTGATAATTCCTATACTTTGAAAACTGATGTAAACACACACATATACATACATACACACAAATACACACTCATACTTTTCCTGAAAATGAATCCTGATAATATATGTAGTATACACCTATATACACACTTATTCTAAAAAAATAAAACATTCGAAAACTGAATACACGAATACACGTATAATTTTTCTTAAAAATCAAACTTTTGAAAACTTAATACATGGACATGCAGGAATACATAAACTTTTGTTAAAAGTAAAATTTCTGAAGTCTGAATACTTGGACACGTACATAATTTTTCTGAAAATCGAACTTTCGATGGCTAAGTTCATTGATACACACACACTTTTCTTATAAAACGAACTTTCGAATACCAAATACGTTGACACGTATACATAATTTTTCTAAAAATTGAACTTTCAAATCCATTAATATTCGCATCCACAGTGTTCTTAAAACCCATGCATTCACACAACCACGTATTTCCTCTAAAAATCAATCCTTTGAAGACCGTGGAACACTCGCAAACACGTACCAAGCGTCAAACACCCGCGACCATACGCACACTCTCACTTTGAAGTCAAGCCATCAAAAAAAGCAAAAAGAAAGAAGAAAAGAAAATCGCTCACCATAACAACAAAGCTTTCTCCTCTCTCTCTCTCTCTCTCTCTCTCCAGCCGTGCACTCTATAAGTATATACGAGGCAAAAAAGCTCGCTCCGCAGCAGCCTGCATCGTACATCGCCTCGAAGCGTGCGAATGCCTCTCCCGCCACGCCGTATACCTATATACACACAATACTCTCCCAGCTCTCTTCTCTTCTCTTCTCTCACCTGTATAATGGGCACATGCACACGCACACACATACACGCCCGATGGCTCGCGCATAAATTTTCGTCGCCGTGTGTATTACGTACATTCTTCGCGCTGTACACATATATTTTTAGCAGTGAGCTATCTACGTCGCGCGCGGAGAGCTAGCCGCGACGACGACGACGACACGTATTTTACAAGAGCGTGCGTGTGTGGGTCGGTACGTATGTACGGACATACGTACATCCGAGAGTGCGGAGCGATAAGCGGCTGTGCTGCAGGAACGATTGCGCGAGGTTCATATTATGCTGAGATTTTTCATGTATTGTGTGTGTAAGGGTCTGTGGAATTTTGATGGAGGAGAGGGGAGTTGTTAATACGTGGTTAATCTGGTGGTTAGTGTGGAGCGATATTGAATTATCGTTAGAACAAACATTTTTTATTTTAATTTTTACTATTTCTATTTTCTTACAAAAATAGTATAATTTTAGTAAAAATTGCTGTATTTTGCAAATTTTTATATAGGTAATCGAGTATTTCATTGATGTACACTCGACGGAACAAACATCTGATCGTTATGTTTAAAATTTGTTGAAATACTGCAACTTCATTGGATCGAATGCTCGTTTTCGCTAACCTCATTGGAGTATTTCAAATACATTCAAACAAATTCGATCAGATGTTTGTTCCGTCGAGTGTACACACAGAAATAGTAATTTTATTAAGCAATGCAACGTTTAAACTATACAAGACTGAACATATTTATAGTGAAAATTGGTGAATCATGAATCATGACCCACATAATTTTCTACATGGTACTTGAAGATGCGATATTATTCGGACAAATTTCATGTTGTACTCTGAATTCTCTTGAATGTAATTAAACCTTATCTTCGTGAAGACTATTACTTTTATTATTTCGAATTCCACTTCGTCGTTTCTCATTTAGGTGAAGATAAAGAGTTTAAAAAAATATGTCGATTACGCTTTTACAAAAGTATATAACTTCCTTATCTTGCGAACATTCAAACTTGACTCAAAGTTGAAACGGTGACAATTATTTTTACACAGGATAATAATGTGCAATTAGAAAAATAAGAGTGCCTCTACATTTTTTCACATAATTACACAGATTTTGAGATAGAGAGTGACAAGTATCGTGCTTTACAAAATGCTTTGTTAGCAATTAATATAACTTTTTGTAATTTAGATTGAATCATGACTCAATTTTACACAAATAATATTCATTAATTTATATACCACGCATTATATATATACACATATACATATGTATATTAAATAACTAAAGTATTTACATACGTTACCGTTGATTATTATGTAGAAAGCGAAAATGAAAGTTCATGTAATGTAATGTACTCGCGACAAAAATCTACTGATTTATTGGTATAAATATAATTGATTTATTTTATAATATAATAAGAAAGAACCTGGTTCCCTAGATGACATTGATACAATCTTATCAACTACTTTTTTTCACATTCTAAAAATACCAGAATTAGTTCTTATACAGCCATTTAGTCATAATGCGTCTATGATAAGTCCATAATATACGTTATCAATTCCGGACTTTTGTTATCAGAATTGATTAAACCTATAGTGCTAATTAATTCAGTTCAAAGTTATAACGACATATAATTAACGAAAAATGTTAATTACTGAACGTGAGCGTATAATATCTTCTAACTTTTTAGAACATTATCGTTAAATTATTATTAATAAAAATTAATGTGTGTACAACTAATTTAAATTTTCTATGAACGAGGCACACACGCACGTACGAGCACGTACGTTTCAATTATAAATTCGTATACATTAAAAATGTACTTATGTACTTTAAAAATACATTAAAATTGATGACGTTCTTATCACAAGGAGATAAATAAAAGCTAAAATGGAAGCCTATTATAGCTTTCTCATACGTTAGTTTTTACAAAGCTTTCAATTTATAAAATGCTAAAACTCACGTTTCTTACATTTACATGGTTAGAAATGAATTTGTTTGTAATTTTAAAATATACATTTGTTTGTATAAATAACAAACTTGAAATATATGTCACATCAGATTTATATGTTACTTTTCAATTTACAATTTTATTGCGTTTGTAAACCACCTATGTATATATGGTTTCTGATGATAATAAACGTTTCTGTTATTCATTCTTAACGAAGTATTTTAATTTTTTAAAACGTGTATGAATAACATTTTCATATTACCTTCAATCCACGCTCGAAAGAAATATGTTTTTTTTTTATGTAATTTTTTCTTTTTTACGAAACGCTATTTCAGCATTACAGATACAGCGAATCTAATAATCCATTAATCCCCCGTGCCGCGATAGAAAAATAAACCAACACGACAGCAGCAAATATTTATAAACGAGTCGCGATTTCCGCTATAAACCAACTCGCTCTCAACCTCCTTTTTCTCCCAAGACTCATGTAATACACCGCGTATCGTGCCACCTAGATTTCTATTTTAAAAAACCACTCGCTTGTAAGGAAATGCTTTGTCAATAGCGCAAAAGAGCAAAGTAGGCGCATCCCGACAAGACAAGACAAGAAAGAACAATATAAAATAAAGGAAAAAAAGGATACACGAAAAGGAAGTCGCGACGTCGACGACAGGGTATATAACCGCAAGTCGATACGTTGCAAAATGCACGAGGGCATATTATACGTATATTTATTGTGATATAAATGAATAGTCGCGTGTCGCGAGGGAAACGTTGGCGTGCACAAAAAAAGAAATATATATGGGTCGCGACCTTTGCTATATTAATACATAAGTAAAGTGTGGAATCGATAGTTCGGGAGCTGCGTGATTTCCCACTTTTATATTGTGTACCCCTTTTGCGATTTATGATTCTATGCATTTGTTAGTGGCGTGCGAGGCGGTGGTTCGTGTTGTTTTGTGGAAGCGGCGTGGTCAGGTTTGACGTAAGCTAGGATTTCTAGATATAAATGTGGGTTGAGAACTTTGGCTGCGGTAAAAATTTCGTTATTTTTGCGGAGATGTTAGAAATGACGTTGAAATTTTCAAATAGAACGTTTCTTTTCCGCAAGAAACCAATGTAAATAAAAGTTTGTACTAAGTAGTCCCTTTACTGGCAGGCCATATCATATGGAATTCAATCAGCTATCTTTTTAATATACTATTTATGAAAATGTCAAGGTATTTTATTATAAGGACAATATTAGAAGCGAAGTTTTATCTTGTTGTCCATACCAACTATAATGCTTTTTTACTATTAATAATTACGAAGTAAAGTATTTAAAATTTAAATTTATTGAAATCGTATCAATGCGTAGTACAACTATCACTGACAAGAAGTTCGATATCCAGGTTATTTTATTTTCTTAACATCCTTGATATTTTTATATTACTTTTATGTCTGACGCAAGTCGTACAACTGTTTGAACTAATTATAGAACTAAAGTAGACATATCACGTAAAAAGTAATTGTTTTAATAAAATTTAATTGACATGAATCTAATTTTAGTAGTGGAATCACTGTTAGTAGAAGTGAAATTGACCCTATACAAATGCATAAAAGCATACGATTGGTTAATTTTTACGAAGAAAAAATCACTTTTTACATTTAATATTATGCGCTTCTTTTGTCGGGAAACCCGATTTAAAATTCTTTTGAATATCTGCTCTGATCCGTATGACTTATACTGAGTTCAGCTCTATGAGGTTCATTCTATTTTATCAAGTGACGAACGATGACATCATAATTTCAACTCTCGGTTCATTTGATTGGCATGTATAATTCTGTTTTCGAACGAATCTATATTTCGTTGTATTACTTAAAACTATACTCAATAACCATATATATGATCAGAAACTGTTTTTTCTTAAATTAACATTACTAATTAACTTTGTATATGTCGATACCAAAAATATAATACCTACCAATTAAAATATATATTCTTCAAAATGAAAATAAAAAAATTAATTTTAAAGCATATTATGCAGAATAGCATAAGATATAATATAGTTAATTTTTAAATTAAAAGTAACAATTTCAAAAGATATCCATGTTTATGAACATTTCAGAAAATTCGATATTTAATAAATGATGATATATAAGTTTGATGATTTTAATTCCTGCGCACCAATTTGTTTTCACACGTTGGTCTGCAACCAAATCTATTGCAATCTCTATAATTATGGCTATATACTATTACATTATCATTTAATTAGACTACACTACTGTTATAATATTGTATTATTAAGCTTCAATTTGAGAGTTTGTAACTGAATTGAGATGTAAAAATAAGAAAAAAAAAACTTTATATGCGAAATCTATACAAAACTGTCTTGTACTTTGAACGATATCACATATCAATTTTGTTTGTTAGAGGGATTTATTACATTCTACTACAGTGATACTTGACGTCACGACATTATATTATCTCGACGTCACGCAAATTTCAATCTTCCCCACATCCATTTAAACTCGCCTCAATAAATAAAGCATGAAAAATACCACCCAATCCCCCTCCCAACCTCCCAAAACACGAAATTAGAAAGAAATCACGCAACATCCTTATCGTCGATTACTCAGTGCACGCAGTGCACCACCACCATCGCGCAAGGACGAGAGAGAGAGAGAGAGAGAGAGAGAGAGAGAGAGAGAGAGAAATCCGATAAATCTCACTCTGCGCGCGCACATAGGCTGCTGTTGCTGCTGGCTACAGCGGGGGGCGGAAATCGCACTCTCGCGCGTGACTCACGAGAAAACGAACAGAAAGAAGTAAAGTGGCATGGTAGCGGGCGGTGCGTGCGCGCGTGTGTGTGTAGATGTGAGGCGGCGGCGGCAGCAGTAGCTCGCGGGTCCAAAGTCAAGAGCCCCGGCGCTTCCGAGGGGTTTTCACACGCTCGCGCGCCTCGGCTCCTTTTGAGAGGGAAGACGGAGAGAGAGTGGAAAAGTGTAATTGTGTTTTTGTTTGGGGGGGAGAGAAGAGGCGTTGTGAACAAGTGCATTATTGTTGGTGAAGCGTAATTTATTTAGGGTTATTGTAGGTTGTTTTTTGGAAAATTATCCATTTTGTTTTTTTTTTGTTTGATGCTTTTAGTAAGAAGACTGGTTATTATAGAAAAGAATTGAAGACGTGACAGTTGGAATATTTGTAAGGAAATTGGATTTTTTTCTGATGTTTATCTGAAATTTGCAGTTAACCTGTAAGTGTAAAATTAAAAAAGAAGTAAATAATACTTTCTTTTTTGGTATACTTTATAGACAATTTTTAAGTAAGTGCTACTGGTAAAGATAAAAACGTAGGAATTTTGTATTTTTTTCTTTAATTAATCGCGACTTCTGTTTAAAATTGGTTCAAAATGGTTTTATCAAGCCCAAAAAATGTAGAGTACTCAGATTGGATTAATCTTAAATATAAACATAAATGTTTTCTGCTTAAAATTGTACCTTTAAAGCTAGGTACTTAAGAAACATATCATGAGTGCATTATCATTTAATAAAGTGACTAAAATTCAAGATTTTATATAAATCAACTTACATACGCCATACGTTGCAAAGGCAATGTTCAAAAAATTCATCGGATACTTTCAAAAACTGTTCACATCACATTTAACACCTATAGAAATTAGATAAATTAGACAAATTGAAAACATTAAGTTTAAGTTCAAATATTATTCGACTGCTATCAATAACATATATAAAATGGCATTTGCATCCATTTCTACAACTCTTTTTTGGACTCGAAGTTAAAATTTTTAAAAAAATTTCTCTCTTTTAACCAGATCAAAAATATCTGAATATATTGCGAAACGTGTATTGAATAAATTTGTTTAAAACAAATATCACTATGTGAATATTTACTTTATTTTAAATTACCTAGATTCAGTTTGACTCACTTAAAATCAACTGTAATAACTCGAGCAGAGTTCTTTATTTTACCAAAGTCAACATCAACAGTAAATATTCAATCGTGAATACGTAGCAATAGCAAACTGTACCTGCCCTACATTGCGTTACTGTGTTCATTGTAAACGTAATATTTGACATTCAAATGAGATTTCCATGATTGCATTTGATATATTGTATATTGTAAGATATTGGGAACAAGAATAGACCGAATAAAATTAAAGCTTAATAAATATAACACAATTTTGTTTTCTGATGGAGACCAACTCAGTACTTACTTTTATGTTAAAAAACACCTATTTCAACTAAACAAACGTACACCTTTTTTAAACATTGTTCTGGATAACATTCAGATTTATTTGGCGTTAATGCAAGTTTCTCAATTAGTCAGAAATCTAGCATTCGACGTCAAGCAGGTAGATGATTCAAAATGGCGATGATTCATTCTCACCAGACAATGATTCCCTTCGCAGTATTTCGCTACACATTTCCTCAGAGATAATGAATTTCAGTATTAGCAGTAAACCTTTTTTTTTTTACAAATTAAGTCGCTTAAAGAAGTCAAATAAAATTTATCTTGCATTCAATGTGTATGTTAATAACGTAAAATTTACTTAACAACTTAGTAAATCTTGGTTAACGTGACGTGACGGTGGCTAAGTCTAAGTAAATTTGCTCAATCTATACGTTGCTCAATTTTTTCAGAAAATTTCACTCGACCTTGACCAATTTCTACATTTGATCCTCTTCAATCAACGAAGTACGAGTGCATTTAAGTTTTAGTTAAAAGATTACAGTAATAATGTTATAAGAAAAAATAAAAATAATTAAAAAACGTTTTTAGTAAAATTGCAGTTAAAAGAATAAGCAATTCATTCACGTAGGTAATAAAATGTCACTTTTATTTTCTACCTTTCATATGGCTAAAAATAAAAGCGTGAGGCACTCGTCAACAACTTCAATATATGCAATTACACAATTTATTTCACAATTTTTGAAGATTTATTAATGACTTATTGCAATTCAATCTACAACACACACTTAAACACACTCAAACACGCACACACATACTTTTATACATATGCATGCACACACATCTGTGTGGTTGTCACAAAAGAATGCCAAATCTAAACGTCTTATCACTTAAAAGAGAAATTACTATGAATCAGTTACATATTGCTTTACTCATTTCATATTCTAAACAAATATATTCATAACAGTTGTTGTTGAGATAACTTAGATAGTTTGCAAATTAATATGTGACGCACACTTACATACACAATGTACGCATTACACATATGAAAACACTGTCATAAACTTTTCTTGAAGACTTATATAAATAGTATAATTAATTGACAAAATTTAGGATATCGTCACAAATTGTCCCAAAAGTCGCGTTAAAGAAAATGTATACATCATAATCCGTTTTGCAAAAGTTCAGCTTAATACCTTATCAGATACTTAAAAAATTGTTTTCAAAATTCCTAACAGACACATATCAAGATACATAAAACCTTAAAAAAATATCTTTCAATACCCGCGGCTCATCGCCAAAACTATACGCATCTCCCAGCAAAAGAAGAAAAAAAGAGAAACTCTCCTCTTTCTTGCGCTCGCGATCTCCTCGACAGCAAGCGATGAAAGGGTTGAGGCCCCCAAGGCGGAAAACTGAAGAAGAAAAAAACCGAATCGCCTCTCCGCTATCGGAATGTCATCTCTCTCTCTCTCGGCTCTCCGCAGCCAGCAGCAAGACCCGTCCCAGTTTTCTCCATCCGCTGGAATTTCTACGCGCAGTCTCCATCTCTCTCTCTCTCTAGTATTCGTATAATACGAAACGCGCCGATGTCCCCCTTTCTATCCTCCTCCTCCTCCTTCTTGAGAGCCTATCTCGTATATATATACATGCACCTTTGCGAGCGGAGCCTCGTGCACTGACTGACGGCTCCACTCGTGATAAGCGATGATTCGTGTGTGTGAGAGTGCATGTGTATTTGAGTTGTATGGTAGTTGTTGAAGTTTTGAAGGATTACAGCTGGTGTCTCATTGTTGAGGTTACGGCGTGGAATGCGTTATGAAATTGACGATGGGATGTGTTAATTTGGAAAGTGGCACGTGCGGTGGAATGACTTTTGGTTCGTGGATTGTGTAGGGGGGGCTTTCTTTGGGATACGGGATGATGGACGAGAATGCCATGTTTGCTTTTGGATTGACATGTTTGTGTCGGGATGTTGGTGATAGTAGTTGTTCATTGTTGTGTGAAAGCAGTTTTATGTGTTTGGTTAGAAACTTTGGAGATGCAGGTGCGTCAACAGAAATATGTGTGAATTAAGGCTTACTTTTAGGTTACCTGGTTCAATGACTTTGACATCAATAATATGTGAAATTCAGAACTATTCTTTTTTTGGAGGAGGTGAATTTGAAAATGTTTCAAAAAGGATGTAACGTTTTTTTTATATTATTCTTTATATATTCGAGTCTTTAATATAGTAGAATATTCTTAATAAAGAAGAATAGTCTTAATTGTAACTAATTATTTAGCCACAATTTTTTGAATTCATATTAACAACAACTTGCGTAAAAAATAGTTTAACTATTTTCTAGCTTAGGAAATAAGTAACAAACATGTTCATTGATTCATTGATACGACGATGAGCGAAAGAGACAGAATAATATGATGAAATAAACGCCTTCTAACATCCACGTGAATAGTACATAAATAATTCTAATACTTGTCAATATAGGTATTCCTCATTTGTAATTTTGTAATTCAGTTTTCTCAATTGTATTCTTCAAGTTAAAAGTTCATAAGAATAAAGTGAACATTTTGTATAACTTTTTTTAAGGTCCTGTGACGTAATTGTTTACTCCGTTAAACACTCAAAAAATGGGAGATAAAAACATTTCATTGCGATAAAAACACTAGCCATTTTTATCGTAGTCATTAACTAGTTTTCAACCTACTTGTTATTGTTAAACTTCTACCAGAGTGATCATTTGATGCATTCCAAATTCAAGTTTTAATATCTCATGATAAAAGTAATACGAAGCAGTAATGCACCTCACACCTTGAACATTACGCGAGCGTTTTATTTACGATCCAATCTGAATGAAACTTGTAATAAGACATTTCGCTCATTTTCCTAAACAGCCAGTTTAATAATCGTCAGGCAGATCTAATAAATATCCATACGTGTCTTCTCGCGTATCGCATTATACACGTTGTCTTCGCCTTTTCCCGACGTCGCTCGCTCGTCGCTCTAATTAAGTAAACAATCGCTTGTTATCTAGCATCAATATGCATGACCCGTCTAGTCGTCGTCGTCGTCGTTATGCTTGTTATACCTTCTCGAGCACACCGTGTAGGAAACATGTACAAGTTAATATCAGCTGTGCAGAGTTGCAGTCATTCCAATTTTCATATATAACTTTATCACCAATTACACGCTCTCGTGACAACCTTTTTTTTCGTCACATTGTTAGATACACCTGTGTCACAATGTTGACTCGTTCGCGTGTATTTCCACTTTCTTCGGATGAGATACTTGTACGGTTGGTGATAAGGCGATGTTTGTATACTGGCTAGCCACCTTTTTTTCGCGTTCGTCTAATGCTACGTCAAGAGGACGACGTTGTCAGTAATTAGCGGTACGCTGTTATGTAATGTAGCTCTGGAA
The DNA here is from genome assembly GCA_949152435.1 of Gastracanthus pulcherrimus. Classification (NCBI taxonomy): domain Eukaryota; kingdom Metazoa; phylum Arthropoda; class Insecta; order Hymenoptera; family Pteromalidae; genus Gastracanthus; species Gastracanthus pulcherrimus. Next base: position 24,286,618 of record OX424572.1, on the reverse strand, counting down.
TCGAAATAGATACTTGATGAGTCTTTGCTTCTAACATTAATTTATCAATCTTTTTTTTAGATTAGCAAATAAAATGAATGAGTAGTTAATACAAGGTTAACATTTTTAATTAGGACTATTCTAGAATAGAATATATTTATCTTCGTGTAGAGCTTCCGAGTTTTTACATAGATTCTTAAGAGGTTATATAGTTTTCCATTTTTGCTTTTCAATTCATGATTATTATTTTATACATTTTTATTGTCTCTGCCTTCTATATTTAGCCCTCATTTTTTCTCTCAATCTACTCTTTCTATTAATATTCTTAATTTCGATATTCTTCCAAAACCTTTTGTTATGTATTCACAAAAAGCTATCACATGATCCCCATTTAAAATGTCAACTGCTTATCTTCTAAGATTGTCCATATATCAGTAGCCATCCTCTCATTAATTTATTTCATCCATTCCTCTTGAATTTCTTTTTATGTATTTGCATTCTATATAGAATATATCCTTTCTTCTCTCACCCAACTAATCCTACATATTATGATTCTATACCCATAATTTTTCTTGTAAACTTTGCGTTTTATTATCACATTATCATTAAGTAACAATGACCTTAGTATTCATCATCATCAGAATTTAATGAGTCGTGACATAATACTATACATTCATTATAAATGCAGTTAAAAGATCATGAAAAAGCCAACCAGCATTTTTCTTCGTATTTTTTCCCCCACTAATTTGCTGAAAATGTTTCATTCGCACCTTCAGAGATCCCACATTCATGTACGCAACTCGTTGTCTCAGCCGCGTTTTCATCTTTCTGCGAACCCTCCTCACGTCTGGCAGCTTTTCGCTCTTCTCTCTTTCCCAGCCTCTTGATTCCTTTTGTCTGTGCGCAATTCTTTCGCTCTTCGCATGTCTGCTCGACTGCGTATTATACCGTCAGCTTTTCCGATCGTTTGTGTTTGTTGCCTCCCTCCCAATTTTTTTCATTGTCAATCTTCCTCTCCGTCTGCGTCTGTCTGCGCGACTGCTGTTTGCCCCCTATTCTTTTCAACAAGGAAAGGGTGACGGGTGCTTTTTTTGCAATTCTCTTCGTCGTTATTCTTTCTTTGGTCGACGAAAATCGCAGCAGCAGCAGACAGACATACTTTTTTAAAGGGGTAGGTAGAGTCGCGGTGGTGTTTATTGTCTGGTTCGCGACAGAGGTGTAATCATTGAGTTGATAATTGCGTTGTGTTAAGGGGTGGATACGTGCTGTTAATGTATGTTTATTCCTCAGGGGATGTGAAATGTAGCAATGTTTAATATTAAAATTGAAAAGTATGAGTCTGGATGCATTAAAAGCAGCCTGTTTAATGAATCTTTTTTATAATGATAAACTTTAACCAGTATAAGATTTCTAAGTGATTCCATTAGCAATGTCAATACGTAACTTGAGTGCTGTTGCAAGTAGCGATATTCGATATAATCCGAAGTTCGGATTTCGTATTGACAGTTTTAATGGAATCGACTGAAAATCTGATAAGCGCGTTATTGTATACCGAATTACAGCAAGAGATACTGATAACATTTTTTATCTTCGCTTTTATTTTTAATATCTTAAAGAAACTTATCGTTAATGAATGTGACTATTGCAAACACGAGATTACAATGGTAGAATAATGTATAAGAAAATGAATAAATTAATGCTTTTCATTCAAGCTACATACTGTATCTACAATTATAAAATATTAGAACTATTTAAAATGGTAAATTGTCTTTTTATAACAGATCCTCTGAAAAAGTGTTGAATTGTATTATTGTACAACGGTTAGTTTATCTGAATGCTACGTAAATTATAACGGTAATTAACCTAATAATGCTTACGTAACAATTTGATGAAATGTTAGTCTGCAGCCATTATGTTCTGCAAACTTCCGCAATCCCCAAAATTAAACCTCTACTATTTGTCTGTAATTTGGGAAACTGTAGATGTTTATCAAGACAAGATGCTTCGGCTTTGCTCTTGGGTGGGTTAAAAACTGATTTCAAATAGGATTGTAATATAGTTTTAGAGTTCATTACAAGTCTTATTTTCTAACAATTCTTTTTTTCATGCATATATACGAAGCACCTTATCGCACGATCAGTCGCTCCTCCATCCCCCCTCCCATTCGACACAGCCCCCCAAAGATCAATGACTAATAATTCAATCGGCTGCACAATCGACTCACGCTCTCTTCTCCACTCTTCTGTTTCAGATTCCGCAGCTCCCGACCGGCCAACCAACTAGCTCAGTAGCAATGGGACTTGGCTGCCAGCTCAACATCCCGGCGTCGAAGCAACAACAACTGCAGCAGCAGCTGCTTCGGTGAGACAGGACAAGTGGACCACAAGCGAAGCGTCAATCGGTCAAGATGCGGGAGAGATCAGGCAAGATCCCCGGCCGGCCTGCAGTGGGGATCTGAGGAATCGATCGGTCAATGTAATTAAACTAGTCACACCATCGACACTGCTCGACACTGGTGATAAGAGAGAAGCAAGGAGAAGAATGCACACATGGTGACAATGACGACGAAGAAGACGAAGAGGACGCTGATCGGCCTGCATCGCATGGACAAGCGCAACGGCAGTGGTGACCTCGTGGTATCGCTGCTATACTCACCGTGACGGACTCACTTTTTCGTCCTTCGTGTCTTCTTTTTGCCTCTTCCGTTTTGTATTTTCCTGCGTTTCATCGCGCTAAATGCATGGTTCTGCGGAGTCGGGGAGTTGATTGTCGAAATTGTGGAAATTGTGGAGTGTGCGCGCGTGTGTGCCTCTGTGAGGAGAGAGGAGAGAGAGGTGGTGTTTTTAGGTTAGGTTGGGTGACACGTGCTCGTGATTGTTGTTGTTGTTGTTGCTGCTGTTGTTGTTGTTGAAGTAAGGAGGAAAGATGTCGTTCCTGTCGAATCTGAAGAAGGCGTTCCACTTCGGTGGCAACGACGCCAAGAAGAAGAAGCTCTACAACAACATCAAGATGGACGTCAATCCAGAAGAGTTCTGGGAGATGATCGGCGAGCTTGGCGACGGTGCCTTTGGGAAAGTTTACAAGGTGAGCTTTCTGTTAATTATCGGCATATTAATGCATTTGTTCGTAGGATTTGAATAGTTGTATATGTTTGTCTTGCCGACAGTAATCTGCAAAACATATTCATACGTGCTACTTTACCGACGGAGGTCTATTGTTTTAATTCTAAAAAATATAGTTTATCATTAGATTCTTAATATATCAAAGGTAATTCACTTGAGCAACTCAGAAATTTACATAAATCCCTTTGTATAAAAACGATGACTGAAAGAAGTAAACCATCTTAACATGCAATATAAGTGACTATTTAATAAAGGCACGCAAATCACAGCTATTTGAATTTTAAAAATGTGTTCATCTTTAATCTTTTTTTGAATATAGCAAGCAAAGTGATCCTCAATTGATAACCGGACTCAGAAACTGCTCAAAGCTATATAAAAACAAACATTCATAATCCCAAATCAACATAAATAGAAAACGATTTGAAAGTTAAAAACTAAGCTGATAAAATGGAATTAAAATTCAAACAAATTGTTCGATACATTTTGATAACTAATTAGATGGTAAAACCATATATGTAACTAATCCTTCAAGTTCAAACTTGCTTCCACGTATCACGTGACTTTTTTAAATTTTAAGTCCTGATAACACAGCATACTCAAGCAGGACTTGCGCACTTGGATATTTAAATAAAACTTAATTAATATAATTATGTAGTCTTGATCGCTACTTTTAAATCTTTTAAATCAAAATTCAACATTAGCTGTTAGGTATTATGAATTTTGCTGTTTACAAATGATTTCAAAATGAAAACAAGTTCCTTAGTCAAATAAACATAAAAAGTAAAAAATGGACATTGTGTAAGAACTAGCAAGCGAAAAAACTATAGTATTTATTTCAACTATTAAAATGACTATAACAAATACTTTTTTTAAAATAACAAAATACTTGTAGCTATCGTTTGTATTTCTATAATAAACTTTTGTTATTCTGTATGAATTTTTTCGAAATTAAAGGTCGGCTTCCAATCTACAAACTTAATAATCCACGCGTACCCCCTCAATTTTCGCGAACCTCCCACCGACAATTTCATTACCAGCGGTCACACGCGTTGTAAACAAGAGCCTACGCATAGTACCTCGCTCACTTCCAGTATAGTTCAACGTAACGTTATTGAATCAGTAGTGGCGCAGGGGACGACTATACATAGCTAACAGCCTGCCAAAGCTCGACGCGGGGGCTTTTGCGGTGCTTCATAATTTAATATATGGCCCCGCGTGTAGGTATCGCGCGATGACACAAGAGGATTACGCGCCTCTTCCGCCTCGGCGATTTTCATCCTCGAGACGGCAATTGCGTGACCTATAAAACGCGGGGTTTACGAAAAATCGCGCCTTATAATCCCTCCCGTGCGCGCGATTGCGGCTCGTTGCTTGATTGATCGACCGACGGGTGTTAGTGGTGTAATAGGCTTATTTACCGGGAAAATTGGTATTTCATTTTATCGTGGTTTACGATGTTTTGTATAGTGTTACCGGAAATGTATGTGCTGTTTGTTGACTAGTATTGTAATAGGAGTAAAAACTGATGTTTGTTATCGATGAGGGCGATAGTAATAAAATTTAATTGTATCTTATTTGAAACTTTTTTAATCTTAACGGTGATTTTTGCCTAAAAAATCGTATTTGATACAGTTTATTGGAAGATGTTAAGTTATGTTTATCACGGATTTTAAGAAATATTATATTTAATTGGTTGAATTAGGTTGAATTTGAATGCATAAGAAATTTATTTATTTATATATTTCTATTGGGAAACCTGCATTTTATTCAATAAATTGGCAATTGGACAAGTAAAAAAGGCTCGAAATTGAAATATAGCTTTTCTTTTGAATTTTGTGTTATTAATAACAATCTAAATTATAAAATACATTATAAGAGCAAAAAGATGTTTGATGAGATTTTTTTATAGTAATAGAGTATTTTTATATGTTATTCCTGATTTGTTATCTTATCTGAAACTTTATTTTACCAATGATGGGAAAACCTGATACAGTAGATAATGATGTCCTAGACGCGCTAGAGAAGCATACATATTTAATAAAAATGCGTATAATAAGAAAAAAGATTTGTATAACATAAGCACATTATTTCAACTAAACATTTTTACAAATTTTTAGGATATAAAATGCACGATTTTTTGTAGAGTAAAATCAAGTTATTTGTAGTCGATCTCAGTATTTTACTGCACGTAAAATTGGAAAGATCATTGCGTGCTGCATGCGATTACGTTAAAAACTTCAAGTGCTTATTGCTTGTGTCGACTTCAATCGAAGTTTTCTTGACTTTCAGTGAGATATGAGACGTTTTGTCGTATTTTTTAAGGTCGTTTCGTACTGAAGTAAAAAAGAATGCATAATTTATAACAATTTTTCTCATTCGTGTAATTTCATGCAAATTTTTTCATGGTTTTCGAGGATCTTTTAATCTAACATATAATAAAAAGTGAAGTTAAAAAAGTATAAAGTGGTATGTCACAACATTATTCGTTAAATATACCCAGATACAATCAAGAATGTTCGTATTATCACACGACTCACTTTTAATTACGTGCGCTGAGAGAAAAAAGATAAATTTCACTGAATTCGCTTTTAATGTTGACAATAAAACTGCTTTTCAAATATGTTTGAGTCATGCGAGCAATTTAAGTTTAAATTCAACGGTTTAATTTGCTGTACGACGTGAACATGATTTTATCGTTCATACGAAACGACTGTTTGGGAGAAAAAACGTAAAACGTTACAATTATTTTTTGCTGAATAATTGTATTATTTTTGGCTGGTTTGTAAATGTATAAGGGTTTGTTCTTAGTGAAGCCTTAAGCTGTAGCTAGTTATAGCACTGCTAAAAACCTTTTTTACTGTTTTTGGCAAGTATAATTATTTAATTGTCAGTTTATGTGGTTATAATTAAAGGTTAGTCGCTTAGATATAATACCAATTATACCAGTTTAGTCTTGTAGCAAGATATTTAGACAACACGTTTTTCGGCTAGCTGCATCTGGCGCTCCACTATAAACGGACCCTAAGAAAATAAAAAATAAAATAATAATAGAATAATAGTAGTAATAAAAAATAAAAAGAATATGTTACTTATAATTCCAACCAATCATGATGTTGCATAAAAAAAACTTAAATTTTTAATATATTAAGTATATTAGGCGGAATAATAAACATAAATCATACATTCACGATTATTGTTTTCTATTTAAAAATAATAAATTCAAAAGTTATAGATATTGTATAAATACGCTTCAAGTTCACGTATCATGTTGTAATATCACGCGAATTTCAAACTGCTATAGGTATCTATAATTTAATTTTTGTTTAGTTAAAAAAGAAAAATAAGAATTGATACAGTAATTTTAATTCTGTCGCCATAATCTATCAAAATATAAAGTAAAAAAAAATTATGCAACATCCTTATTAGCAAGCTTACGTTTACCATTATGCAAATACTAAACAAAATATTAAAACAAACCAAAATAAATTATCATTCCATTGAAGTATATACACATATTTATTTCCAAACATATACAAAATATTTATTAAACTCTATTGAAGACCCAATCTAAAAACATATATTAAAATAGAACGTAATGTATCGTACACTTTTTTTGTCATTTCACTGAATCGGATTTATCTGTAAACAGGCTCAACATAAACAGACGCATCAGCTGGCTGCTGCGAAAATGTGCGCGCTCGAGGGCGAGGACGACCTGAGCGACTTCATGATCGAGATCGACATACTGTCGGATTTCAAGCATCCCAACGTCGTCGAGCTCCACGAGGCGTATTTCATCGAGGGCAAATTATGGGTGAGTTATAATATGGCGTTTGATAATAAAAGATATATTTGAGCATAACAATAATCTAAAGTTCTATTATAAATTACTGATTAAAGTACCTTGTTCGTTGTTCGTTGTTTTCATCATTACAGAATAAATAATAAGAAATTCTGATATGTATATATTAATAAAACGCTTTTCTTTTTACGAATATCAGAATATATATATATATATTTATTTATTTATTTATTTATTTATTTATTTATTTATTTATTTATTATTAAAAAAGATTTACAGGCCACAGGGCTTATATACAGAGTGCTATAAAAGTTAGAAAAATAATTAATTACAAAATATTTGTAATCAAAGATTAAACTCTACGTAATACATAACTAATAGAGTATAATAAATGTATATTTATTCACACATGTATGTTAACATTTTTATAAAAAAAAGTGTTAAAATTGAGTAAATGGTTAATTAATAAAGAAGGTATATGAATGTTAATATTAGTTAATCTTCTAAATCCCAGACATAGAAAGATGATAGTTGGGCTTTGAGATTTGGATATAAACAATACAAATTTTCTATTTATTTTTGAGTTTTCTCAAAAAATAGCTTATAGGCCCTCATTACTAGAAGGGAAATGGTCCAGTTCAACCTGATGGGCATATTTATTTTGCATAAATTCAAGTTTATCACATAAAAGTTTAAGAAAACCGAAAATTATGGGTCCTGGAAGACCCAACGAGACTTCAAGGGCTAATAAATTCTAATGCTGTAAGAGCAAGCAGCATGTGTAAGTAATAACAGACTCGCATGTGCAAGACGACAAATGTAAACAGACATACTGTTACACTATCTATTTACTCAATTTATGCACTTTTTTCGGATCATTTTCAAAATCCAAGTTTATTAACAGTCTTCATAAAAACATTTACCTTATGTTAATAATATCCATACTAAATAAAATTAAAAAAATGTTAAGTAAAAGCTATTTTTAGTAAAGTGTTCTTTAAGACCATTCAAACTTCCCGCTTTCAAGCTTTACCAATCAAGAAATAATAATCGATTAATATTTAAAAAAATACTCAAGTTCGAGCAATATCCAAATTCACTCGGCTTCGATATTAGAATAATCTACCATTTTACTAAGTTTCAAGAAGCACGCATTTCAACGACACCTTAAAAATGACTATAAAATTACTGAATGAAGCCTCATGAGACTACAAAAACAAGCTGAAATGATTTGGTTCCCATAGTTTTTAAAGTGTCATTAAAATATGTACTTATACAATAGAAAATTATTCCACTATCGTGGGCAAGTACCTAAATGTGGATTTAGTCCATGAGGATGTTTCAACTCACAGACGATTATTCATTATTCGGTCGATAAAACAGTCTACTAGACATTTTCACACCTCATTCATTAAAATTCTCAGACATGAATTTCCTCCTTACAAACGACTATACTAATTTGTATCTTCCTTGCTCGTTGACAGATGCTGATCGAGTACTGCGACGGCGGTGCCGTGGACTCGATAATGGTCGAGCTGGAAAAGGCCCTGACCGAGCCGCAGATAGCCTACGTCTGCCAGCACATGACCAAGGGCTTAGCCTTCCTTCACAAGGCCAAAGTCATACACAGGGACCTGAAGGCGGGCAACGTCCTACTGACGATGGCCGGTGGCGTCAAAATTGGTGAGTCGTGGTGTTTCTTTACCGACGGAGTAAATTATTTACCGACATAAATTTCTTTTAATTTAGTTAAGTTTTTGTCGTTTTTACCGACGTGAGACTGTAGTGTTGTTGTATCAGAGACAACACCCAATTACAGCCGTTCAAGAACTGTTCTTTCGTTGGTAAACACCGTATATTTCTATGAGATAACGTACAAAATTATTACTTTCTGATGATTAATATTCGGCAGAAAATAATTTAAGTATAAAAGCATATTATGAATTCAAAATTGAAAATAATCTTTAAGACTTTTTTTCCTTATATTTATTAGAAAGTATTAATTTTGTATGTTTTCTCATAAATAGGTATGGTTATTTACTATCAAAAGAGAAGTTTTTAAATGATCGTTGAGGGACACTGTCCACTTAACAAGATGAAATTCAAATCAATTATCCATACATTTTTTCTATTTCTTAAGAACTGTAATTTATCTTTAGATTTTAAACAATAACTAAAAGCTGAGGCAATCAATAAATAAATGCCTATTTCACAGAACGGTAATAATTATATAGACTAAAACCTGTAATGTTGAAAAAATCTTTTTAAGTGTATGGATAACTAAAATACTTCACATATTCTATATACTTCCCTGATGAAATCCGGATGTTTCTAGTGCGAGTAATATCATAATATATACTTATCGTTAAGAAAATGTTAGATATGGAACGCGGAAAGGATATAATTAACCAGATTATTTTTAATCATTATTGTTTATTTGTTTGTTTTAGCGGACTTTGGTGTATCTGCGAAGAATAAGTATACACTGCAAAAGCACGACACATTCATCGGTACTCCCTACTGGATGGCTCCAGAAGTGGTTTTATGCGAAACGTTTCGGGACAATCCTTACGATTTTAAGGTAAATCATGCTTCCATTATTCTTACTTCAGAAGACATATTTAAAATTTTAAACAAGAGTATTAACTTACCGACGTTCTTAAGGCGCATTGTTGCATTAATGGGCAATTTCCCTAATGCAACCTGTATTAAAACTTAAAAAATAATTATAAGATCTATAAAGCTTAACCAATTTTTTTTTATTCTATACTATTAAAACTTATTTCACATAAAACAATGGTCTTTTAAAGTATTTCTAGAGGTATAGGGATCATTTACCTTTTATATTAGTCCATGATTTTCGGATCCGTTGAAACACACTATTGTAGAAGCAATTTTTATTTTACAGATTAATTTGAAATATTCAGATAATCTTCTAAAAATAATTTTCTTAAAATTAAGCGAAACAGAATTACGAAAATTAAAAAATAACTGTATCAAACAGTAGTATTATTCAGTTAAAGTGATGTAAATCTGTTTTGCGTTTAAAATTTACACTAATCAAACTGTTCTAATTTAAACCTAACTATTTCAAAATTCTGTTTTGCTTATTTCTAATAAATTGATGTCCTGAAAATTTTCTAAAAGGTTAAAATCTATACGCTAACGTTAATACTAACATTTTTATTTGAATGTCTCCAAGTATTATTGATCAATTAAAAAATATTAATGATTTTAATGATATTAATTATTACTATGCCTCTTAAAATATATTTAAAAGAATGAACTAAAATTTATGTAAAACGAGTTTGCCAGTCTCATTCAAATAGTCAAAAATCAGTAACACACATAAATATTAAATGACAATAAACTCAAGTATTCAATCCCATAAGCACAATGCAACATCTATCCAGACATACTTCCACTTACCAAACCAAAACAATTTCCAATCCCCCCGGACAGGTTGACATCTGGTCGCTGGGCATCACCCTGATCGAGTTCGCCCAGATGGAGCCCCCTAACCACGAGATGTCCCCGATGCGCGTGCTCCTCAAGATCCAGAAGAGCGATCCACCCAAGCTCGAGCAGCCGAGCCGCTGGAGCAAGGACTTCAACGACTTCATCTCCAAGGCCCTGATCAAGGATCCACAGGCGCGGCCAAACGCTGACGAGCTCATCAAGCATCCGTTCATCAGTCGGAATTTGGACTCCAAGCCCATTAGGGATCTGCTGCTCGAGTACAAGGCCGACGTCGTCGAGGAGGAGCTCGTCGACGACGAAGCTGAGGTACGCATTGCCTTTCAGTTTCGGATTTTTGAAGGAGGGAGGGGGGAGGGGGTATTCGTTTTTTTTATTCACTCGCTTTGGTGTTGGCTGTTGAGGGGATGTGAATTGAATTAACTGCGTGGGGAGGGTTGGGTGGTTTTGGTTATTGAGAAATTGGGTGTTTTGCAAAGTTTTTGGATGTAAATAAATTAATTGTTATAGTGGGTTTTCAATGTTTTTCTAATTGTTTATGGATAACGTTATGGTGGAGCTCTACTGAGATTTTACATATCATTTTACAAATTTTAGCTTCATCTTTTACACGAGAAAATTTGTACTATAACTTAGTTTATTTTTAAAAGTTTAACATCCTACAGGTTTAAAAATGTTAATTTAATTATAATGATTATTAAGATTATGTAATAAATAAAGAGTCGATTTTTTGGTCGAATATCTATAGCTTCATCTTAAGATTATTACTTTTATTATTTCGTATATTAATGTTATATTACAATTGAAAACGAAGATAAATAAATTTAATTTTCGTAGCCTGTAAAATAGCTTATATGTAAATTCACATCCACTCAACTTTTTCATTGTAAATATATATACGGGAAATTCATTACAATGACGTTTGTAAGAAATACCATTTGCATGTGTCAGTTTGCAGGGCATTGAGTGAAAATTTTTACTAACAAATTTGGAATAATGACTAAATATCATGTTTCTAAAGAGGAATAGATTTGTGTATGTTTTGCAGTATTCTCATATGTAGTAATTACGTTTAAACTATTAAGTTAAACATCAGTGATTAATTATCTAGTCATTTTATTATAAACTTTGTAGCAAAATATCTATAACTATTGATTTTAAATCGTAATTACGTGAATTGACTACTAACCGTTTACTCTAATCATTTACTATTTCCTCTTTAGTAATATGGAACTTAGTTTGTAAATCTTTCATACTCTGTACTCTATATTAACAAAAACTATTTTAAAAATGTGTGAAGCTAAATAATCTTCAATTTAAAAATTTAAATTTAAAACAATGCATCGTGTATGATAAATAACTGAGAACGACACATTCAATCGTAAAACTAGTCATGTATTAGTCATGTTACCGATTTGGTATTATTTCACAAACTTCTTTTACCCGCAAATGACAAAATTCAAAAATTCTGTACGAAATTACACTCAGTCGGTAAAAATGCACTCTCACATGACCCGCGCGCTCATTCAAACCATAACCATTAAAAATAAAGCGCTGAAAAATTCCAGCAAAAATTAATCTGTTACGTCTATGTGCCTTGTTTTTACACGCTTACACGTTAGAAGGCCAAAAAGGCGAAAAAGCACAGAGAACAGTATCAGCGGATCGGTAAGCTGCTACCCAGTGACTCGATAGCGCTATTCACAAAGAGTCAGTCAGTAATGTCCTCCTGCTTTGCCTGCAAAGTACATTGTGTGACGAACGACACTTAATATATTATGATCGTTGTTGTCTTTTTTTTTTAATTTCTTTTGTTTGATTGATTTATCTTTTTTTTTAATTTTTTTTTCTGCGTACGTATATATCATATTTATATATATTATATATATTTATCTGCCAGATTTAAAAAACACGAACGACAGTCTTTAAAAAAATGAATTCCTGCCTTACTAGTTAGGAAAGATACACATACGACTGATTTATATTTATTACAACGATAGCTGATAGCCGTTAAGTGTATATCTGAGTATATATATATTCTTGGTCGATGAATATTTTGTAATAATCGGGAGCCAGTATTTTGACGAATATAGACTTTGTAGATTAAGCACGCAGCGTTGTTTACTCTTTTGTATTGATAGTTGATTTTGTGCATTTATTTTTTATACTTGACTCTGCGAACGAAATATTGTTCTCCATAATGACATCGTGAACCGATTGTCATTGAGATTTTCTTACATTTGAAAAGTCTTTCGAGCTCGTTTGTACTTGATAATAAGTATTTTGACATTGTTTGTTTAACAATAACAAGTTCACTTTCTTCGTTTGTCAATAAGACACAAAATAAAATGCAACTAATATTTTTAATAGTTAATTATTATAATGACGAGGCTGTAATGTTCCGTGTATTTTTTTCTAATCTAATTTAAAGTACTGAAATCAAAATTAAAGACTTAAGAAAAACGGACTTATGGGGAATTGAAAATTTTAGATTTTATAACCTTACTGAAATAAATTACGTGATTAATTTTACGATTAAAGCAACCCAACCAGTTTATGATTTATCATATGATGGTTTTAATTACATGATTAATCATATGACAGATCATGTGATTTTTTCAGTTAGAAATTTATTACCGATTGTAAAATTAACGTGAACAACTTTCCTTTTTTCCGTTGCCGCGTGTATCATACAAATTTGCACCCGAATTAATATCACAATAATAGTTATATAAAAATTTTAATAACAAAATGGCACAATGATTCAAATTTTGTATGATATTCGTGCACTGTAAAAAGAGAATCTTTCGCCGTTATTACGTGAAATTAATCAATCAAAACTTCGTATTAAAACGAATTTCGCGTTTCAAATTCTAGAACAATTAAAGAGTATTTCAAAAAACCATATGATGCAGCCTTATCAAAACCATTTTAACGATCGAATAAAAATACAAAAGTATAAAGAATCAAAAATATATAATATAGTATTTAAGAAGCGCTTGGCAGAGGCAACGAATAAGCTCAAAGCATGCAAAGAGCATACACAAATATTTTGAACTCCAAGAAAGAAAAACAAGACAACGACGTATATAGTTTGTTAAAGAACAAAAACGAATCCAAAAGGTGCTTTCTTATTATATAGAGAAATAATTTTAGTCGATAGATATATTTCATTTCACTACCACACGAGACCAGCGATTTTACCATTTTTAGACAAACACAAATTGCATGATTATAACGAAGCCGTAGGTAAGAGCGTCTTTTCAATTGTTATACGCCCTTTTTGCCTTGTACAAAAAAAAAGAAAATCTATAGAAATAAATAAATAAAAAAAAGCAGTAAGATGAGGAAGAAAACGATCACAATAAAAAGTCGCTTTGTTCTGAAAAGTAGCGTTGTAATCTTTTATCTCAGCCACTCCCACCCCCTATATCTATCCCTAGATATATTTATTTTGTGACATTGAAACTAGTAGAAAATTTGTTGAAAATGTACCTCGCTTTTATAGTTGATTTAGTCGATAAATTGAGTCAATCGTCTGCAGTTTGTAATATATAAGTAAATATTCATCAAATACTTAAATTTCAAATACTATATTACCAATATTTGACCTTTTTGTATACGATGTAAAGTTTGTAGATATTTTTCTTCTCTTTTGCTTCATTATAAAATAATCGTAATAAATTAATAAATATTATTTATAATGAGTCCATAGATAAAAAAAACAATCATTTTATAGCATAAATCATTTTTTAACAGTCAATGGTGTAAAGAATATAATAAAGTTAAAGTTTAAACTATTAATGATTCATGACATTATTTAAAATAAAAAAAATACTTCGCTATTAAATTTTTCGCATCTAAAATGCTTCATCCACCCAATTTTCTGCTACTTTCTATGTCCACCAAATATTTATTTTTCTTTTAGTAACTACCCGTAGTTTGTTCCCTTTAAATTTTCGTTCGTATAAATATCTGTATACCCTACATCCACCGTATGTGCTCGTCTGTATCAACCTTCTCGTTACCCCCACCCCTGCCCCTGATTGTTGTCGTTTAAACATTGACTCTTTGTTTTATATTAAACCTAAAATAAAGTTATAAATATCTCATTTTATATACAATACTGACTCGATATCTATTATACAAAAAAAAAACACACACGAACGATGAATGTACTGTTGTAACTGAAAAATTTGGCTGTGCATGCGGCTCACCCGGGCCTCGCCAGCCCCATCACCCGTGCGTTTGCCAGGTTAGTAAGCTTCGACAGGAAAGGAAAAACAAAACGCATTACTTATATGTCGTTCTCTTAGTGTTTAGTTGTCCGTGTGGATTATAACGCTTGTTTTCGTTTGTTTATAGATGGGCTTTTGGAGCTACTAACAATGCTTCCTGGTTTACTGAGATTCGCGTCTCTTTTATATTAATTGCGAGTTTTCTTTTTCTTAAATTAAAAGTCAAAATGACTAAAGTTAATTGATAAACAAATTGTGAAAAATTCTTTTCATGCTTGTTTATTGTATCAAAATATTGTTAGTTAAATTTGTTGAATGTTATTATATAACTGCGGTATATGAAGTTGATTTTCTTTTCACATTACATCAGTTCTGTTGAAACAATGTAATATTCTCTTTAGATATACCACACGTTATTTTATAAAACTCGTTAATTGTTAAATAATTTAGGAATTTTAGTTTTAATTCGTAAGCCAGTAAAACAGGAACTCTTACTAAAATTTGACGTTTAGTCAATGCAAACGTTTTGGCTTATTATGCTCGGCGATTTTTATAATTTACATTTAGTTTATTATGTAACTTTTTTAATAGTGTATGGTATTGTAAACTTAATTTTTAAAGGAGTATGAAAATGTGACCTTATTACCAATAAAATTATGAATTTTTAAATGTGACAATTGCAGTGAGATATTATTTTTAGCTCCTTTAATAAAAATGATACATGAATGTTACCTGTTTATAATTTTTGTTTGCATTCAATTATTAGTTAAAAAAATTTAACTAACTATGCGTCTTTTAATTAAAAAAATTAATTAATTTTGTATATCGTTATGCTCATTTTATGCAAACAGGTGACTATTGCATTACATCAAATGTTTAGTATACCAGTAGACTACCTCTGCATACGTATTTTACTAACATTAATATTATTTTCTTAAAATTTAATTATTTTCTTTTTTTATTGAATTATTTTGGTTTGTTATTCCAACTGTTTGACTTAGATGTCTTAGTTTTAATTTTGCGAGCTCTCTCAGCATTATGATAATTTGTCTTTTCTTTCAGGAGCAACGCACGTCACAGCTTCCCCTGGAATTGGATCAAATCGGAGATGACTCTGCATCTGTCCGCAGCGACAATGACGTAAAAGGTAATGAATCGATCGGTCAAATAACTAGAAATTATAATTTCATTTTTCCTAAAATGTTATAAAGCAGGAAACGTTTTTCTATTTTAGTAAAATTGTGTTTATAAGAGCGAAATTCGAGTATTAGATCGTAATAGACTGTCATAATTTTATTGCAATCCCTAGTAAATGAAAAACGTGCAAGAATTTAAAACTGCAGTGTTAGAAACCGCATGTATAAATGGGAGAACGTGTTTGTAATGAGTTTTAAAGATTGTTTCCCATTTTCTCACACTTTTTTTATATTTGTTTATATTTACAAACTTGTAACTTTTTTTCTGATATTATACAAAAAGTACCTTTGAATATTTATATCTGATTCTTAATTATAGTTTCATTTGTTGTGTTCAAATGAAATTTGAGATAATACGTAAACATATGAAAAAGTGTAGAAAACTTTACAAATTCAGCATAAAATGACATTTTTTCATGCACTTTTTCTTATATTTGTATGCACTTAAACTCACATTTAATGTTTCTATTATCGATGAATATAAACATATCAAAATTATAGAATTACTTAGAGTTCTTAAGCTACCTAAATTTTACGAATCACTGATTATTGATTTGCTTCATAATTGCAGTCGCAGAGAAAGAAACAAACGTCACAGTACCGGCGACAGCAGCGAAGAGGGAGGAAAGCAATAAGCGAGAGATCAACAGAGACGGCGAGAAGGAGGAGCGCAGCAAAAAGTTACGAAAGGCAGAGTCCAAGGAAAATATACCTGCGTCGGTGGAGAAAAAACCCGTAAGTCGATATTTCCGTGTCATCTAAAAAACGATTTATGAGTGATATTTTTTTTTCTTTACAATAGATAACACCTTTTTGATGATGATTGTGAATGAAAAAACTAGAATTATAAAGTAATCGATAATATTTTATAAGCTTGTTTCAGTAAAGTATTAATTGTTTACATTGATTCTATTTAATTATACTAGCTTCAAATTAAATTCAATCTTTTAAGCTTTATATAAACTTAATTAATCCTTTCAATCAAGACTGTTTTCTATAAATGCAACTTTCATATTCGGTGTAAGAAAAGTATTATAAATGTAAAAAGTTTAAACTTTAGCACAAATTTCGAGCTTATTATGTACGGTTTATGAGTCCAATAAACTGGTCATTTATAGTACATCAGTCAAGCCACCCGTGCCAAAGGTTGCTAATACATATTTTAATATACTATATGCTTGTAAAAATTATTTTGTAAATGATTTATTTATTCCGAACGACAGGATTGAAATGAATTAAAAATGTTGAAATTGTCATTACTACTGACTGTATGTAAGCTGATACATAGCAGATCAAAGTTTTAAATACTTATTAATACTATATAAGTAATACCTAGTAAATTTATGAAAAAAAATTATTTAACTACGTTCTGTTGAAAAAAATCCGTTAAATCCATAGGTAAATTTGTAGTTGTATTTCAACCTCTATTTCCATATGGATAGCACACTTACATTCCCGCTGGATCATTCTGAGTCTCCTTTAATAAATTGCTCTTTTAATGTAAAATTCAGCTGGAAAAAATACCTAGATTTCTAGCTGAAAACTGAGCTACAGAATCCTAGGTAAATATACACTGAATAAAAGAAGTTTATTATATCAACTAAATATTTAATCATAACGTTGCAATGAAATATTTAATTCATTCAATAAATGTTTATTAGATACAATGCTATATTTATTAAATATTTAATAAAATTTCTGATACAATATAATTTTATTTAATATTTAATTTAACCAAATAAATATAGTATTGAATTTAATAAATATTTATTGAATCAATTAAATATTTCATTGCAACATTATGATTAAATATTTAGTTGATATAATAAATTTATTTTCTCAGCGTAGCTGGAGTGCAGACTCATCCATGTAGAATCTACCTCGAATTCCAGCTGAAAATCTACCTGCATTTCTTTCAACCGGATGCAATATCCCCTCACCGAAACAGCTACTAATACAACTCTCTTCTATTTTCTTCCAGGCCCCGAAACCCCCCATCCCCTCGTCAACCTCACCCTCTCCATCCAACCCACCTCCAGCCCCCTTATCAGAGTCTAACGAGCGGCGTCTCTCCCGCGAAAAGGGCCCCGCACCACCACCTCCCACATCTCTCAACCGCCAAGAAACCACCACCACCACCAAAAGCGACGAATCAACCACCACCTCCACCTCCAGCTACAAACCAAGTGCCATGGACACGTCCGAGCAACAACAACAACAACAACAACAGAGGTCCAAGAGTGAGGAGAAGCACCATCACCATCACCAGCAGCAGCAGCAGCAGCAGCAGCCGGTGAATGGCGAGAGCAAGCAGCGTCGCAGCTCCGGCTCGGAGGTGAAGAAGCCACCGACGCCCGAGAAACCGGGAAAGGGCCAGGAGTCGAGGTCGAAGTCGGTTGAGGGAAAGGGCAGTGCTGGTACACCGGTGGCAGGGAAGGGTGGAAGTGGTGGGAGACAGATGAGCGTGGAGGAGAAGAGGAAGTCGGCGCCGGTGAAGCCGGTCGAGAGCATCGAGGAGTGGAAGAAGCCGGCCTACGGCAAACAGAGCTCCCTCGAGGAGAAGAACAGGTGAGGGTAGAAGAATGGTTGATCTTTGGACGGACGAAATATGAGAATTGTGAGGTAGACGGCTGATTGTGGGGTGATTTTGTTCTCGGACTGATTTCTTGGGAAAATTCAAGTAAAGTAATTTTATGCGCCTTGAGATGTCGATGAATTCAAATTCAAGATAAAGTTTGTAAATTGAGTTTGTTTGGATAATTAATGTGTTTTGAAGAAACTGTTGCTGATCATTCATTCTTGTTTAACCTTTAGACGGCCGGGAGCCGATGTATCGGCTTTCCGGCCGTCTAAAGGTTAATTTGCTTGCGATTCATAAGAATTAATCCTGAGGTTTAAGTTTACCCCACATGGCCGTCCGAGGCTTAACATGTCCAGTGCTGCAAGGTATACATGCCTCAAAAGTATGTATTTTTTGTTGAAAAACACTGAATGGGATAGTTTCAGTATGGACTCCAAAAATAATAGTTTTTTCTTTTAAAGTAAATATAATACTTTCATTTTGCGAGGTTCTTCCAGGATTTATATACTTTTATTTCATCCTGTATATATTTTTTTTATTGAGTAATTAAACACCTCATATGAAGACTGTTTCATTTATGTACATTAAACCATGTCCACATGTAAAGAAATTATTACAATATTACGTTCTGTGATACAATGCATAATTAAACTAGTTTTTCTTTGTATACAAGGATTTATATCTGTGAAGTAAGATATTATGAATTTCTTGTTTTGTTAATAAGAATATTATTGTGTAAGGTGAAGCTATTCGAATCGTTCGTGTTGATAAGTTATATACTATTACAAAATTATTATCATTGCCGTTTAGGCTAGCATATGTTATTATCATTACATTATTACAACTGAATCTGTTAAGCTAGCGTTAACGAAAAATTGAGAAATCATTATTATAGATGAACTTTGATGCTGAGAAAGTATGCAACAAAATAATTGAGGTCCATTGAGTTAAAGAGTCAATTTATAATTGTTTCACTAATTTAAATTTATTGTGTCATTGATATATAATAAGTAATTAGCATCATATCTACATCATACCTCTCAGGTTAAATTAAAAAACTTCAACAAGAACAATCCGAACAGTTACAGGCCCAATCTGAATTACGCTCGAGAAAGCAATTACGTACATCCCTCACACTCGATCAATTTACAAAAATCCCAAAAATTCCAGGACCGAGAGGAAGACATCCCTGGATCAAACCTCCAAGTCCGCCGAGAGCCGCCAACAACAGCCGCCGCAGCAGCAGCAGCAAGCACCCGACAGCAGCAGTCGGCGCAGCCTCGAGCAGAAGCGCAAGTCCGTCGAGGAGAAGCTCAACGCGGTCCTCGGGAAGCAGCTGTCCCGCGACTCGCTGTCGGACGGCACAGCGAACAAACAGCAGCACCAGCAGAACGCCCTGAGAAAGCAGTCGTCGCACGATATCGCCTCTCCGCACAGAGATAAAGGGTTAGTGGATGGTTGCCTTGATTACATATATAAAGACATAAGCAAGTATTTAGATACATTTATCTAGACGAAGGACCAAATAAAAAAATATTTTTGTTAAAGGAAGTATCTGTACAGCATAGATATATATATATATAGATAAATCATCTAAATAAACGAAACTACAAATCTTAAATTAATTATACTAAAATAGTTACTTTAAATTGTTGAATAATTGTGTTGCAATAAAAGAAAATATATTTTTTAGAAAATAATACTCATCTTTAAAATATGCAACTTTGAAAAAAAATAATAGTAAAATAGTTTTGAAAATCACAAATTTAAGGACATTTTATTTTCTCTCAAGTTTCACCAAATAATTGTTTTTACATTACCTTTAAAAACATTAAAATTAGATAAAAAATGTACATTAATTTAAACGGATCAATTTCGAAACTATAGTCTTCTAGTTATGAGACACTAGTAACTGTTTTTAAAGATAATGAAAAAAATGCTTCTTTAAAAATTTGTTTTCAATTTCTCTATTCCAAATCTACAGTTTTTAATATGAATTGTATGTAAACTGCGTGCATTCGAAATTTTCCTTGACTTTTGTTACGCACTAAAAAAATCTACAGTTATTTTTAGTTCAATTCAATATTGATGATCGAGTATACACTTTACCCAATCATCTGGTAAAAGTGACCATAGCTCATATCTCGTAATTGCAATATTCCACGCGATTTTCCAAGCATTTCACCGCCTCTAAAATGTCTCTCCTCTCCTCTACAGCAGCAGTAGTAGCAGCAGCACATCCAGCCCTCTAAAGCCCAGCGTCTCGACGGGCGACATCAAGACAGCGGCCGCGGCGATCCTCGCGAGGCGAAGCCACCAGGGGACCGCTGCCAGCACCACCACCGTCAGCGGCGGCACCGACGACGACGAGGTCGAGATCGAGTTCGAGGAGGCCAGGTGCAGGAGCGAAGGCGGCGGCGGCGGCGGAGACTCGCTCGAGAACTTCTCGGACGATTCCGAAGGAAACAACAACAACAGAGGGGTATCGGTGAAGACGACGACGACGAGTCCTGCTAAGGAGAGGGAGAGACAGGAGGACACGGTGGACAGAGCCAGAGAGAAGGCCGCGGTTGGGACTGGAGCGATCAATGTGTCGGTTATTACCTCGACGCCGATGAAGAGTAACGCGTCGAGGAGTGGCAGCGGGGATAACGTCGTCGTTATTACTGGTGAGAGTTTGCGGTGGGAGTTGAGTTTGATAAGTTGTGATGAAGGATAAGAATGGAAAGTGGGTGTTTGTTAGTTATTGATGGATGTTGCATTGAAGAAAGTTTATTTTGTTTCGAATAAAGACACTTTTCAGCATTTGTGAAAGAATTCATAAAATTTTTAGCTTTTTTTAATGAAAGGAAGTCAAAAGTCATTTATAGGAATGTTATTGAGCGTCTGTGTGTAATAATTACGTACTTTGCATAAGTGCAACATTACTTTTTTTTTTGCTTGAAGATTAGCATTAAGTTATATAGTCATCTTCAAAAATCACACTTTTTTAACACTAGTTTAGCTACTACAGTATATTTTTTAAAAGTAAGGTACTTAGATAAGCTTTAAACCACTGTATAACATCTGTAAGTTAAATTTTGCACTCTGAATTAAAACAATAAGCTGCGCGATATATGTCTAAAACGTCTTTATAAAACGTTAAAAAAGTTACACGAAATTAATCGTACAAATATTTTATTCATAGCCTATTGAATTAAAATAATTAAGGAAAAAACCACATTTCGACGCATAACAAAGCTGTTTATCAATTGCATTTGAAAATAGTAAAGTTAAAAATCGCATTCTATTAATTTAAAGCTTCAGTGTCTCATTAAATTTCTTCTTCTAAAAAAACAATAAAAGTAATAAACAAGTCTAGAATTAAACTCGGATAATCTTAAATAAAAACGTCATTCTTCGATCACACAGGCACGCCACAGCAGCAGCAGCTGGACTCCGAGCAGCACCGGGCCAACACGTCGACTAGGGTGCGTATCACGTCCGACAGTCCGGACCCGTCCAACAGCCTGGCGAGCAACGTCAGCCAGGTGACCGTGGTCACGACCCATCCGCCCGTCCTGATCGACGCGACGGCGAGTCCGCCGCCGCCGAGGCGCGCCTCCTCCGAGGTCGTCATCGTCGCCAACGAGACCAACAAGACACAGGTGACTTTAGGATGACGGATCTCTATTCTTTTATTTGTATAAAGCTCTCTCGTGCCTTGCCTTTTTTGTAAAGTGAAGTAGGAATAATGGACAGGAAAGTGTTTGTACTGGTGTATTTTATTTAACGAAAGCAGATGGAAGTTCGTTTTTATCTTGAGAAATTTATAAATTCTAATTGATTTTTAA
This sequence comes from Gastracanthus pulcherrimus, assembly GCA_949152435.1. Taxonomy (NCBI): domain Eukaryota; kingdom Metazoa; phylum Arthropoda; class Insecta; order Hymenoptera; family Pteromalidae; genus Gastracanthus; species Gastracanthus pulcherrimus. The sequence continues at coordinate 24,264,390 of OX424572.1, read as the reverse complement.
GTTTTATAGGGTTTACTTTGCTCTGGAATAAAAATGTAGGACATTGACCATCGCGAAATTGTTTAATTATTGTTATTTTTGAACAGAGATTAAGTCGATGTCCCTTACGAAGACTAGCACAAGTCGGATTTCTCGAAAACACCTAGTTTTTGTCAGGAGTTTGCTGCAAAAGTTAGAAATTTTCAGAATTTTAAACAAAAACTATAATTTTCTCAGAGGATCTAAGAGAATATTAGTGCTAAGTAGAAAATCTAAAAATTGCTAGATTCTTTATAAGAGGTCTCTGAAAAGAAGTAGGTGTTTTTGAGAAATCTGATATGTGCTAGTCTTTGTAAGGGGCATCGAAATGAATTTTCAAAAAATTTACAGTTCCTTTTTTACCCCAATTAAATAGTGGTAATAAATTAAAAAAAAATAATTGAACAATTTTCGGATGCTGAATGTCTTAGATTAGTTAGTAAAAAAGAAAATAAGCTTTGAATTTCTTGAACAATGTAAAATTTTTCTCTTGAATAATTTATTCTAACTCCTTAACTTAAGATAAATGTACTTAGCAGTCGAAACTATCTTTCTTGTATATTAGTACTATTATTATCTTATAAAATTACGAGGGACATTAAAAGCTTTGTATATTTCTATCTAATCCGTAAAATAAATAATATTTATAATTAGTTGCTAATTTGACCCCGATAGCCAGGAGATAACTATTGTAAAATTCAAGTAAAAAGCAGCTTTACCTCATAAAAAATTGACTTTACTAGCTTGGTCTTACAAAACCATGAAACTCCGAGTTGTCGCAGTCTTGTTCTGAGAGTGCGATGCAATCCTCTCCAAAAGTACCTCGACCCACATCTTGATAAAGTACCAATTAACAACCATCGTTTTTCCCCCTTCCCCCCGCTCTTAAACAGGTGAACGAAAGCTCGGCGGAGGACGACGGCTTCACGAGCCTGGACAGTCTCGAGTACACGCCGCAGGAGCAGCCAATAGTGATCGGTGGCGAGTCGGGCGGCAAGAAGATCGGCAAGCGACTGGACGAGTCCGAGGTCGTGATCGTCAGTCCGATCGAGGACGACGAGGAGGAGCACCTGCAGCAGGACACTAGTCACGTATCCGTCGTCACCGTGGGCGACGAGCGCGAGCAGGTCAAGGACTCGTCGGCCCTCGCTGCCGCCGCCGCAGCAGAGGACGACAGAGCGAGGAAACTCATGAACGGACAGGTAATTGGTGTTTGGGGGATTTTAGGGATTAAATTCGGATTGTCATCGCGTTGTCGGTCTGGTTCACCATTTGTACTGCTTTACATTTTCTTTTATTACTTTTATTATTTATTACTTTATGTATACGTTATACCCACTACCTTGGCTCGAAAGTATATGATCAATAAACTAACAGTGACTTTTTGCAAATTGGAAAACGATTTTCTATTAAATTAATGCTGACTTTTATTGTCGTTGCCACCAGTTTTACTGCTTTTGCTTTGCAATCTTTATTTTACTGACTTTATTATTACTTCATAGTAACTGGAACTTAAACAGAACTCATGACTATTTTTAAATTCATTTTATATTTTAGGATATTTATTTTGAGTTACTAATTATTTTCCATTGTTCATACAACTTTTCATAAAATTACAATAAAAATTATGGGTTATCGGTATGAGAGAGCATAATAAGTGAAGAATCTCTTACTTGTACATTGCTCATTTTGTTAAAAATATCTTGTAGAATTTTGAGTTACGGAACTAAAGTTATGTCCAAGCTAAATATTATGTACGATTTTATGTACGATGTGATTGATTGTTTTATATTTTTTTGTTCCATAAATTGATATAAAATTTATACACTGTAATTGATAATTCAATAAATTTAATATAGATTCTATAAAAAAAGTCTGTCTGAATTTGGACACAGTTATTACATTATCTAACATTTTTTTTATAAGCAATCACGGAATTTTGCAGAATATTAGAGTTTGATCATACTTTTCTAAAAAATAAAATAACTACAAATATCTAAAAAGAAAATTGTAATTTTACATCAAGGTTGAATCAAGACTAATCAATTATTTACTATAAAGTTTGTAAAAAGTTATTATTTTAGTGAAATATAATCAAATTTTCTAATTTCTTGTAAAAAGAAAAGTGTAATATACTGTAAAAAATACAAAAAGATTTAAAAATTGTTTCCGAATTCAGCCCGATAAGTACACTTTGCTACGTAATTATTTACATCAAAATGACACTTTTCTCCCATACACAATTCCCCCCATAATCGCAATCACCCCAAAAATCCAACCGAACGAAACTAACCCCCAATCTCTCTCTCAATCTCTTCTCCGCAGGTACGACAATCCCTGGACAGCCCCACCTCGAAAGCCCCCTCCAAGCCCAAGGACTCCCCGAACACCTCCAAATCCTCCAGCACCCGTCACACCTCCCAGCCGCGCGACAAGCGCGTCTCCCCCGACAGCTACGAGGGCGGCTCCTCCTCTGGCTCCACACGCTCCCACACGCCCAGCAAGAGCATCGACCGCTCGGACGCCGAGTCCATCTCCACGACCATCAGCCAGGACAGTCGGGGCTCCAGCTCCAACAAGGAGAACAACCACATATCCGGGAACAACAACGTCATCAACAATAGCAATGCGAATGCGAATGGTGGTGGTGGTGGTGGTGGTGGTGGTGGGGAGAATCACAGGGCCGAGTCGAGACAGTCCTCGGAGATGGACGAGGAGGTGGTGCTGCGCAGGAAGCCGGAGTACACGAGGGAGATGCCCAGGAGGACCAAGGAGGACATGGAGAGGATACAGATGATGAACCTGAAGAAGAAGACGAGGAAGAGGACGAGGAAGTTCGAGATCGACGGGGTGGTCGTTACCACCACGACTTCCAAGGTGAGGGTTGAGAGGATGTTTTGGGTGGATGTCGTGGGCTGTAATTATAGCGTTATTCTATTTTGTTTATTGGGAAAATTATTGTTTTCGTTCAGTTTTGTGGGACTCGGTGTCTTAATTTCACGGGTTTGATGTTGGGTATGGTGTGGAATGAAAAGGAAAATTAATGGTTATCGATGTCGGACTATGGTGGTATCCTAGACATTTCTTTCCATTACGCACTGTACTTAAAAGAGGCTATGAAAACAATTTTTCTTTGAGTTTAGTCTCTGAATTCTACAGATTTGGGTACAACGTTGAAGTAATATTGGAATTATTCAAACAGTAATGTTATCGTTGATGTTATTGATCGGTATTTGGTTATTAAAAGTTATTTGGAAATAGCAATTAAGAATATGTTCTCATGTAAAAGTGTGACGAAACATATATTTGTACACATTTCCAAATCTTAAAAATTCTTACTTTTTTAATCCATGGAGCTTTAAATAATTTGCTACATATGTAACAGCGTAAAAAAGGAGTGGTACAAATCTTAAAAAATGCAATTATTTGGATCATCGGAAAAGTTATAATGTCATCTTTTGCCAGAAAGAAACTAAAAAAATTATATATAGTTACTGTAGTTGTATTTTCATTTAGAATATGGATTTTACAACGTTTAAATTTTTATTTTTCACATATTTTAAGAGTATGCAATATATTAATAAAACCCAATTAATAAATTAAAAAACATTTCCTGCATCTTTTATCAATGATTCAAATAAAATATTTATAAGATAAAAACAATGTTCAAATGAGACAAAACTGATTCATGTAATTTTGAACATATTCAAACACCCGTGGATGACTCTTCTATTATGACCTAAAATTAAATGAAAATCAAGCCAAATATTAAAAATTCGATAATTAGTGCATATTTAATCTAATTACGAATAGAACGTATAAAAAGTTTCCAAACTCGATTAGTTCTAAATCGTCTACACCACCATTTTTTTTTTCATCGTCACAAAATTAACGTCTCATCTTAAAATGTGCAAAAATAAATGCATCACACGTTGTACAATCTCTCTTCCCAAAACTTCCGGAAAAATACACAAGCACACGAGAACCTATCCTCAAACTCAATAAAAGAAATAAGAAAAAATACTACAAAAAACCTCACAAATCCCCTCTACAAACTCTAAGCCAACCTCATTAACCTTCCCCCCCCCCCGCAGGTGATCTACGGTGACGACGAGAACGGCAAGTTCTACGACGACCAGATCTTCCGCAAGCAGGAGCTGCGCGAGCTCAAGTTCCTGCAGAAGATGGAGCAGAAGCAGTTCCAGGACCTGTCGCAGAAGGCCCAGTTCAACAAGGACCAGCAGGAGAAGCGCAACGAGCAGGAGCGCCAGCTGCTGGAGCGCTCGGCCGAGGCCGACCTGGAGGCCCTGATGCGCCAGCAGCGACAGCAGCTGGACAGGGCGGAGGCACAGCAGGAGGCCGATCTCAGGCTGGCCTCGAAGAAGATCCGGGCGGAGCAGGAGAGGGAGCTCAAGCAATTCCGGGAGGGACTGAAGCAGGATCTGAGGCTGCTCAAGCAGGAGGTCGACCTCATGCCCAAGGTGAGAGAGGGAGGGGGGTGGGGAGGTTGTTTTGCGGGGGCAACTGAAAAAAGAGAATCGCTTTCCAACCGTTATAACTCTCAATATACTTTCGTTACCTTGATAATCGGTATAGCTCCTAGAGCAATGCCGATTGCTGTGACGTAAAGCTTTGGCGTTAAAATGTTTTTAAAGTATTTAGAAGTAATTTAATTTTAGAAACGATTAATTCCTGCAATTGCCGTTAACAATATGTTGATTAAATGTATAAAATTTATTTAAAATATTTTCCGACATTAGTTCTTCATACACAATGTAAAAGTTGTTATTTTTTAATAATTGTTTTGGTTACTTGATAAAACCATAACCATAACAAAATACACCTTGGATACGCGGTGTTTATCAGAATATCACCGCTTTGTAATATGACTGTAGCTACACGATTTTTCTGTCCTTACATTCTTACATTAATTGCAACATTGTAATGCGCATTAATTTATTTGCAAAGAAAAATCCTTTCGGCTAATTGCTAACTATATCAGCTACAATATTATTCTATTCAATGAAGCATAACTTATGAACAATTAAGAGTTTTTAATACTCACTAACTGTATATTTAAATATGAAATGTAATTCATTATTCTATGTATTTATGATCTTTTTAAATTAATTAAAAAATTATTTAACAATGGTGATGTAAAAACTTAATTTTATGTTTTTTTTTAATTTTCATTTTGTATTTTCATATATTAAAAGATTCTTTGAATATTATAAAACGGATTAAAATCATATATTAGATGAATTAAGTATTGTAATTAAAACAAAAATATATTGTAATCGTCTCGCTTTTTCCAGCCTATATATTGTTTTCTTAACTATAACAGTATAGCTGTGGTAGCAATACTCAGTCGTTACTATGACATCCAAACTTTGTATTGATTGCTCGGCGAGAATCTAGCCGACGGAGCGATTCTCTTCCTTCAGTGGGGTTTTGCTGGGGGTTTCAGAGGGTCCAAAAGTCATTTTCCTGAATTACCGACTGATCTATACAGTATTTACTTTAAAAACAAAATTACGTTTATTTAGCTAAAATCCAAACTCGCTAGTCCTCCATTGAGCAATTATGGGTCTATATATGAAGGTAGAGACGTTAAAAACTTCACACATAGGTCCATTATTGCTCCATGAAGGGCTAGTGAGTTTGGGTTTTATCTAAATATAATTATGTTTATAGTTATAAATAATTATTCACTACTCGATCGGTCAAAAAAAAGGATACACTTAGCACTTTACTGGAAAGTAGATCATTTTTAAATTACTTATAGAATGCGATTTTGTAAAGAATTTTGTATTATTTACTATACAAATTTCATTTTGGAAAATCAAATTTCACATTGTAAAAATATAATTTTTTTTTTTTCAAAATAAAAGTTATCTTTCATTTGTAAAATTATAAGATAAAGTCATGTTTTTTAAATTTAGTTTCACGAAAATTGATTAATTTAGTATGCACAGGGAAAATTTTAAGTTCAAATCATATATTTTATGAAATCATTAATTAGAGAGTGATTTTGGAAGCTCTGCCATATGAAATACATCTCGAATATAAACATGACATGCGTAATAAACGTTAAATAATGTTAAAAATGATAAAAAATGATCAAGAAAAAAAAGAAAACAAGAAAAGAGTAAAGTTGATTTCGAAATGTCAGTTTATTTCCATGTTATTCATAATGTTAAAAAATGTTGAAACCGCTTTTCTCTTTTAAATGACTTGGAAATATTCAGTTAGGTTACTTATGATTTTTCGAAGAACCTTCCAGAGCAGTATTTAATATTAAATACTTTCTCTATATAAAAAAGTACACTGATAATTTGTTTGAAATACAAATTAGTTAAACTTTCAATCTGTCCCGTTTGCATTAACCGGACAAGGTTGCATTAAAAACCACCCTCGGCATCCCTCGAACGACAGGTCGAATAATTCCCAAACTCACTATTACGAGAAATCCCACGGTCAACTCACCAACCGCCATCTTCACTTCCAGGAGAAGCGCAAGAGCGCCTTCAAGACGCGCAAGGAGAAGCTCGAGGCCGAGCACGAGGAGCGCGAGAAGCTCTTCCTCGAGAAGCTCAACGAGAGCCACGAGACGTCCCTGCGCCGGCTCTCCGACAGCCACCGCGAGAAGATCGCCCTGATGGAGCGGCAGTTCCTCCAGCAGAAGCAGCAGCTGCTGCGGGCGCGCGAGGCCGCGATCTGGGAGCTGGAGGAGCGACAGATACACGAGCGCCAGCAGCTGCTCAAGCGCCAGCTCAAGGACATATTCTTCCTGCAGCGACACCAGATGCTCATCAGGCACGAGAAGGAGCTCGAGCAGATGAAGCGCATGAATCAGCGCAAGGAGGAGGAGCTGGTCAAGAGGCAGACGATCGAGCGGAGGAACCTGCCGAAGAGGATCAGGAACGAGATGAAGGCTCGCGAGATGATGTTCAGGTGGGTCGAGGTCTTGGAATTGGTTGCTTGAGAAGAGGGAGTAACGAATATAAATCTCGATTGGGTTCTTCGATTAGAAACTGTAGACAGTGGCTTGTATTGCCGATGAAAACTGTGCTTTCTGAAGAAAAACGGTCTGCTCTTTTGAAACAATTTTTTATTTCGTTGATTTGATACATTTTAGACGTTTTCTAGGCGAGAATCTAATTCGCGATTTCTAAGTTAGAAACCAATTGATATTCATAACGTACTGGGCGGATCTTTTTTCTTGGTGGATTTTTATGGACCCCATTCATACTGATATAATGCAAATGTTGCTGAAATCTTATGAAAACTAAAAAGTGAAAAATCAAGTTTACATAATCACAAACATAATTAAATGTCATTTTTTTTTTGCATTTTCCATGCATTAAAATACACTTTGCATTAGATAAATTCATATATTTTACCAGAATACACTTGGCTAGAATAGCGGGATACTATAAGGAGACTTGCACTTTTTAAATAATTTTGATCTTAAAAAATAAGGCTTGGATAAAGGAACAAATAATATATTATTGAAGATGTAAGTCAGCTTAACAACTTTATAGTTTTAGTTTTTTATCTGATCATTATTATTTAAGATAAAAATTATAAAATAATGTTATAGTCATGGAAGAACGAATTAAGGATGTTTGATACCTCTAAACAAATGTAGAAGAAAATGTGTATTATAGTTTATGAGCTCTGGTATAAGTATCACTGACAATATATAGCAGCTCCAAAACAATACTACAAGAATTGAAAATTTTGCGATTTCGGAGTGCTGACTAAGAAGCCACCCTTTAACATGAGCTAAAATAATGTATGTGTTAATTTTAGTTATTCACATCCTTAACTCGATTTTACTTATTTTTTTACGAGCTACTTTTTTAAGAAAAATCATGTTACAAAACTTTTGAGTTGTCATAGTTGGTATTTTGAGTGCAAATTACGTCAATAGAAGCGTAATTTATGAATTATAAACAGAATTTTTAACGTAAATTACGGTGTAAGCGTAACTATTGTTACTTGAAAAGTTTTTATTTTTCTTCTTGAATATTTATGAATAAATCGCCTAAAAAGCAATGTATAAATGATTGATAATACATATTGCACACAGCATAAGAATAAAGCTAATTGTTTATAAGTTTTTGTACATTAAAATATAAACAATTTTATCTTGTTTCCGTACAAATTCAAAGAGAAAAATAAATCCTACGACTTTAAACAGTAAACACACGCACATACCACCTCATCAACACACCAAAATTAATCGCCCCCTAACAATTCCCAAAGAGAATCGATGCGTATCTCGATGTCGTCGACCCTGGTGACGGATCCGGACGCCGAGCGCGACAAGCTCAAGAAGTTCCAGGAGAACGAGAAGAAGAGGTACCGGGCCGAGCAGCAGCGCTTCGAGCTCAAGCACGCCCGGCAACTCGAGGAGATGCGCGCCTCGAGCGACGCGACGATCAAGGAGCTCGAGCAGCTCCAGAACGAGAAGCGCAAGATGCTCATGGAGCACGAGTCGATCAAGCTCAAGGAGCAGGAGGAGACCTACACGAAGGAGCTGCGCGAGTGGAAGGCGCTACTCAAGCCTCGCAAGCAGGTATGGAGCTTTTTGCTTTGTTTTATTTTTTTATAGGGTTTATGGGGGAGAGGGGTTTGAAGTTTGAGGAGGGATACTATAGGATGGGTGCACAAGTCGCGTATTTTGGATATGTTTTGAATAAAAGATATTTTGGGAAGAGACGTTATTAAACAGCTCAGGACCATGTGAAAATATTCTAAACGCTCATTATCATTTTAACATTTATGTACTCAAATAGTAATGTGATAATTGTATCAATAAAATTCTTATGCGATATATCGTAAATTCTTAAATGATCATGGTCGAATATTTTCGAAATAGACTATGAGTTTGAATGTTTAATTTGTTATGAGGGATTTTTGAAAATTTAGATTATCAAACCAAAATTTAAATACTGTAAAATGTCAAAATTCAAAATTCAATACAACTGATGCAGTGATATGAAAAGTATATAGATAAATGATCATCGTATAACCTTTTTGTGAGCTGCTCCTACCATCAAATCAAAATATAGTTAGCAATTTAAATGCTGTTGAATCTTATCATTTTCAGTTCATATTTATAAATTATGTAAGCATATAGTCGTCAAAATATTACATATTAAAATATTACTATTAAAATATTACTATTTTAATTTTTGATTCTGAAGTGTGTAACTTGTGCAACCATTTGTTAATATAATTGTAGAAAACAACAAAAATAATTTCTTTAATAAATTCCTACGAACAAATAATTTTTTAATATTATAGTTTCTTATACAAAGTGTACACAGTCTAATTTTACACATACAGAAAATTACATGTGGACATTATTAAACATTAATGAATACATATTTTTATTTGACATGTTTTATTTTTTTTTATTGCTTAGTTCTGCATCCGTCGTTTTGTTTGCTTATATAGAAATAGATGTATGATTAGTTTAAATCGAAGCTTTGTATGCTACATCTATGAGCGATCTGGCAACGAATGAAAAATTTTACGCAAATAGGCGACTAGTTCCAATTTAGTTAATATTATCAAGATTTTTCTAAATTGCTAACTTGTTTCTGTTGAAATTTAATTTTTTAGTGAGTTTATTAGACCAGGCCTAGACACGTTACAGTTCCATATTAATTCCAAAATAGTAAATAATAATACTTTAGATGGAAAATTTGAATCTGTAATTGGGACGTATGAAAGAGTTTTAATTCATCCTACATTACCGACACCACATTCGTTACTTAAAATAGTTTATAAATATTTGTTTACAAAAAATCAGGTTGTCAGTCTCATCATTTGTTAATAAACAGTAACCAAATACGTTGTCAATACGAAACTAGGGTTCCTGTTTCAAATTACCATAATTGGGAATCCATAATCCAAGTTTCGTATTGATAATAATATTAATGGAATCGCTATAAAGTATTGCCGGTTATTGTTTGTTAATAAAAGCAGAACGAGAACCCCCTTTTCCACAAAATAAACTCATAAACTATATAATTAAAAAATGCCGTGTCGGCAACCAAAAGAAAAAAGAAACTTAAAACGACAAACAAACCCACAACGTGTGCACTATGTTCCGCAGAACTTAGAGGCGGAGATGGCGTCGGAAATGGAGGCACTGGAGTCTCGCTACCGCGGCTACTTGCCCTCCCGTCTGAGCGGCTTTTACCTGACGAGCTACAGCCACTACGACTTCTCCTTCGCTACCTCGTCCTCCTCCTCCAGCAAAACCAGATCCCCCTCCAACTCCTCGGACACGCTCAACAGCAGGCGTCGTCTGCTGCAGCAGCAGCTCCCGCCCACGCCCCCCACTCGCTCCACCCCCAATTCACCCTCGCCCTTCAGCATTCCCCGGGTGTCGCTGCGCCTCGGCGGCTCGGAGACGAGCTCGCTCGGCAGCGTCGGCGGCACCCTGCCACGCAACTACCACAACAAGCCCGATCTCCTGCCCTCGACATCACCTCGCAGCTAATACCTATCCTTGTTGATTGTTGTTTACTACTTCTTTTTTCCTTTTTTTTTTCTTTCTTTCGTTCTGACTCGTGGAGGAGCTGTGACGCGGTGTGTGGAGATTTTTTGTTGAGACGCTGGAAGGTTTTGTAAGAGGTTGGAGTATGGTGGATGGCTCTGTTTTGTCGAGAGATTGCGTAGTCCTGTTTTACCGACGGGGTTTGCTTTGGGAAGCTGGGAAGTTTGTGAGGGGTCGCGTACGCCGGTTTTCTTGTTTTACCGACGGGGATTAGTCTTATTTTTTGTTGAAAGTGTGAGAGTTGACACGCAGTTAGGATTAACGATATCAAAATTTATGCGATAGCGTTTTGTTTTTGTAAATTATTGCACTCTTCGGAAATTCTCTAGTACGGTCGATACAAATAAAATTTTGTGTTTTTGTAATTAATTACAAAAATTGTTTATGTATTTTTGATAAGCCAGTCGGAAATAAAATGAGAGAAATGCTTATTTATCTCCGTTAATGAGAAAAAAAGATTAAACCGCACATAAACAGGTCTATGCAATTTATCTTTGCTTGATATTATTATTGTTACACAGCAATGAAAAATATTTTTGTATTATACCAAACCGTACTATTTTCATGACTTTACTATATTATACTTTATTATATCATACTACTATACCGACCAAACAATAAGCTAAAAATAAAAGCAAAATTTTTTATTGAAAAAACAACAGTATACTATTAAAATAGTTACTTGTCTAACGTTTACATAAACATAGCATTTAAAAGATTTATGTTTTTAGAGTACGTGTTTCACACGTACATTAAAATAGCCACAAAAACTTTGCAACGCTTTTCTAAAAAATTTAAATTCCATTTTTTCAACAAATTACTTAATAAATGGCAAAGCTCTCCACCATCAATATTCCGTGTGCTTACTTACCTTGTGTATCTGTCTTTATACCTGAAAAATCCTCATCGCTGCGATGGACTAAACCGATTGAGTGTTTAAGAAAAATAATGCATTTTCGAGCTGAGCTCGAAACAGATGACTCGCGATCATTTATTTTTTGTCGTCATTTGCATTACGTTGTTTATTATTATTTAAATTAAATATAAATACATATACATATTGTAAAGATTTACCATTGTGCGATTCGGTGCTCATAGTTATTTTTTATATATATGTGCTGCATTGAGTTCGAGATAAGTACGCGCATTTTTGCGCGTACTTTTTCTCACAAATGGATGTTCCTAGCTTAGTAAAAAAATGTAATTACTATGATTTCTTTACGCGACATGAGAGTCATTAATTTTGTGAATACGCACAGCTGCTTCATAGAGACTCACTGTCATATATTTGTGCTAAAAAAAGAGCTTATTTTCATCGGCAAGTGTGACTTATCGATTATTTTTTGTTTAACCAAAGTTAACAGGAATATGGCAAAACTTTTGTATGCATATAACCGTTGTAAGAAAAAATATTTTGCTTTTCTGTTCCATTTTGGAGTGAAATTTGATTATTGATCTATTTAACATTCGATTGACTTGAGCAAAATAAAAAAGTTTTGCCGCACTCCGCAAATTTTGTTCTTGTGTTATATATAAATTTATTATTATATCTAACTGCGTAAAACGCTATCTAAGTTATATCGCATAAAATTTATTTTGTTATACTTGAGTTCTCGCTGTAGAAATTACTGCCATACAAAATTTACACAACAGTACAAAAAATTATAAAAACAAAAAAAAAAAACAAATTAAAAAAAATAGAACAAGAAATTTAATAAAGAAATTTATACTTTGTATTACATGCAGACGTGCTACGGTCTTTATTCGCAAGTGCCCCGATAACTCGTGGTGCGACTCCGCAAAATTGCATTCCTATCTTCGTTTCAACGTAAGCTTTTACCTGGTGATGTAAAAACGATGTTTTTTCTGCTTTCTCCATCATACATTGACAAAAAAAAAACGTGTCACGTGATCCAGGTATACACTTATACGTGTTGTTTCGTTGCTACTAGTTTTACACATTTGTTTTGTCCCTTTATTCTATAGAAAATATCCACTATTCGTCATTAGTATACATATTTTGTTTACAATAAGTAAATTACACATAGGCATGTGTTGTTGTCATTCCATTGTTTGTTGTAAGTTGCTTTTTACATTTTTTTTTCATCGAAGGATTGATCACATTGTTTAGGACAGATTCTAGTGCCAATTAGACTAGTTTTAGTTATATTATTTAAGTGATTGATCTTTCGATTGTTTTTTGTCCTGTGTATAAAACATTATGCGATTCGTCTCAGTCATTGTTTCCTATACATAGCTTAGATATATACATGAAAATCCATTGTTTATGTTAATAAGGTAACACAGGGTTCTTGGTCATAATGAATATATTATATATATGTTTAAATATCAATGTTCGTTGGGAATCAAAGGGCTAATGGTGATCATAATTAATTGTTCATTATAAACTGTCTGGGTGCTTGAAGTTTTTATGTTTTTTGTTGAGCAATAAAAAAACCTTACAAAAATTCATCATCCAAAGAAAAAGAAACAATTTTATCCCTTACACAATACCGTGGCAAGGCAAAATACGTAGTCAGAGATAGAAAGCATGGATTTGAACTTTCGAGAGTGCCAGGTGACTCTTACCACAGAGTCATTCAAAAGGTTAGTCAACATGCATACTTCTTGATCACCATTTGTCGGATGCGATATTTGAAAAAGAGTTAAAAACACTTATTGACGAGACCAAAGTTATCTATCGAACTAAGGTTATTTCTTGAGAGTACTGTCGTTTGAAATTAATCACAAGCATCATAATGTAATTTATTATATCATGTACATATAAGGGAATCCATATGTTAATCGTGACTTTGTTATATTTATCATTTATATTATTATATTCATATAATATATTTTGTAATGTATATGCTGGAAAATTTGATAAGCAAGATGCAAAACGAATTGTGTAAATGAAGAGTAATTTTACTCGGTCGGTAATTTTTTAAGGTATGACGTTATCAAAATTCTACTTTACCGACCAATCTATCATCAAGCGATAATTTTAATAATCGCCAAAATATAATCTATTTCATTTGAATTTTTAAACATACAAAATCAAATAACACATAACTTCAAAGTTCACACTGAATCAAGTAACATATATGGATACCCTTCGCTTTCAATCACAAAAGCCCAAAAGCCAACCATCGTCCCCCACAACTCCCAAAAGCTAATCCCCCTATTTCCGCTGTTGCAGAGGCTAGAAGAACAGTTCGCCATGCAGATGGAGGAGCAGGAGGCGGTCTACGGTCCGAGCGCTATGCCACTGTGCCTGCCGCCGGATCTTCCCGATCTAACCCACCACACGGCCAGCTCGACGCGCAGCTCGCTCTCCTCCGTGAGCGAGGGCTAATAGTGTTGCCAACTGGCGGTAATGCTGCTGCGTCCCCTGTGATACTGACCGTCACCTGCCCTGACTTACTCTCCGCGCCTGGGTAAAGAGAGAGAACGCGGGAGAAACACAAACTGAAAAGCGAGATAGTCCTGCTGCGATGGGTGATCTGTTTTACCGACGCTTCAATTTTCGGCTGTTTGAGAAGGATGGTTTTCCGGTTTGTGAGGTTACGTTACATTTTTTTTGGATGTACTAAGTGCGTAGTTACATTTTTATGCAGGATGAAGAAATGTAAGGTTTGAACATTTAACCTCACAAAGCTTATGGTTCTCTGGTGTTGACTTCGTGTGACCGTAAGTTTATAAGAAGAACTACGTGTACTTGAGTCAAAGTCTAAGAATCGAAGCGCCGTTGGTGTAAAATTTCGCTCTGTTTTAACGATCACGCGAGGATTTCTACCTTATCGACGCTTGGATTTGCTATTATTTATGGAGAATAATTGCTGTTATTATGGCAATTATGAGCTTACATTACATTTATTTGGATATGTTAAGTGAGTATTTATCAGAAATTTCAACTTTTTTTGAACCTTTTATATATAAAGAAAAAATTGTAACCTTTGAATATAATCTCAAAATGATTACGGATCGCTTGTGTATATCTGAAAATTCAGAAGAGAAATGACAAAAATCGAAGCGTCAATGGTGTAACATCCCACTGGTCCACTTCATTCTTACGATAAACAAGTGTACATCGTTACACGAGGGGTTGCGGAATTTAAAACTCTAGTTCTTCGATACACTGCAATTCATCCAACAGTTTCCAATTACCAAAATGTATAGAAAGATAACTGATTTTGTACCATAGTGTTGCTCGAGGTTGCGAGTTTGATATTGTGCGCGTCCTTCGGACGTGGAGACTCGCCGTAAGCGAATGGATTTTTTTTACTGCAGTTTGATACGTGCATAAACTTACTGAAAAGTCTGTCATAATCTATCCGCCCAGTAGACGTTGAAAGTTAATAATGCGACATTCAAAAAAAAAATATAGTTTGTGATCGTCGCGATAACCGATGTGCGAATGTACGCTATAAGCCTTAACAATTGCAATGCAGATTGAATGGGAATGTAAAATTATTACAAAGAAATATACTGAAATTAGATAAAAATATGCAGCTACCTTTTATGTTTAAATATAGGATTTACAGACTTCAAAATATTTTATTTATGATTGTAAAATAATACATTTTAATTGATTTTAATTGTTTCTATAATACAACCAAACATATTTGATAAATAAATGCTAATTTTTATGTAATTTTGGTATAACAAGTCAAATACTTTTACATCCCCCTAAAGGGTGCTTTAAAGATTTTATATTAATGTAGATATATAATAACATTAAATAGTAACTTTCAAAATTTGTTTTAAAAGTCTTATATTGTAATTAATAATGCTACCTTACGAAATTATATATGCAAAAAACAAATACTATTTGTCTATTATAAAAAATACTATTATAAAAATTTGGCATTTAACAAAAATATATCTTCAAAGCATTCTTGAAGGGTCTGCTGAATGTCGATTTGGGAGAAACCAAGAAAGATTTTCTCAGAAATTAAATAAAACAGACTTTATGTCTAAACAATAAACAGTTTGAGCGATGTACGTGTATATTGCAATGCATTTTCAACTATACACACTTGCATAGAACAAATTTATAAACTGACAAAAAGTTGAATATGGTTTTCAACTTAAGATGATTCCATCATTCTATTCGACGAAAATGTTTACCGTACTGAAGGGTAACTTTTATCATAAAAATGACTTAACTGACCTGCGCATCCGAAGATGAATAAAAATGAACATATGTACTGAAAAGAAGATTTATAATTACGTATTTAAGATCAATAAAACGAATATCTACTCGAACCTAAAAATATTTTTTTTACTTCAAAATAAGTATTTTTAGAACAACTAAATATGAGTGTTCGTTTAAACTAAATAAATGTAATTCTTTTTTCAGTACATAAACTAACGATTCGATGAAACGCAGTTTTCGCGCTCGGGACAAAAGGGCCAAGAGCGCGCGCCTGTACAAATGTAATGTTTTTTCGCGTTATGATTGCTGTATCTTTACTATGACGACCGTTCAATGTATAGAAAAGTAAAATTCGAGCCCCTCTTTTTTAATGTTTCAAATACTGCTTTTCTTTCATGCTGCTAGTTCTTTTGTTCTTTTTGCGATCGGGAAACAAACTCAGGGGCTAAGAAACTGATTTTTCACGATTCTTCGACGTACTTTAAAGATAAAAAATGTTGTCTTCGTAAGATCTTCAAAATGGTCAGAAGTTACTATTCACCTGAAGAAATTATGCATAGCTGTACATGAATTATATTAGTCTGAGATTGTATATCTTTTATATACATGTTTGTATGTACTTTGTATACGTAATGGTATACATATAGAGTTATACTATGCTTATCAGAAATTGAATTTTTTAAATATATACTTATATATGTAACTACACGCTATATGCTTCGGAAACGATTTTATATGAAATTTGTAAATAACGTTTTTTAATGAATTCTGAGTAAATTTTTCGAAAATTAATTATATAAAAAGGTTTTGTATAATTATGCACAATTTTTTCAGGGTTACAAACACAGATCGATCAAAAATTCAGCACTGCCTGTAAACTAAAAATGTAACAAAATTTATGGTACCTGTACATATGTGATTCATAAAAAATCAAAAGACTTTTTCGAATGAAGTCGTGTGAAGAAAATAGAAGCGCCGAAATTGCACGCGCGGATATGATTATGAAACTGTAAAGTCTTTGAATATGTTTCGATAATTATAATAACTGGTAAAAAAAAAATTGCGTCGCGACTTTCAGGTGCTAAAGGCTTTTAATTACTTTCATTTGATAGTGACTTCCATTTGTTTGATGTGTGTGATGTTGAAAATAAAAGAACAACTAATAGTAAATAATATGTTTTATAATGCAAGGAAGCTTAAGTAATTCTGTTCTACAGAATTATCGAGAATGTAAACGTCAGTTCGATGACAGGAATCGAGTTCCGACTAAATGGCATTATATCTAATCTTCGAAAAAATAGCAAGCAATTTTCTACCTTTGTAATGGTTCAGGACCAATTTTGCGTTCTCCTCTTTTTTCTTTCATTCCACTACCTGCTGGTTATATTCTTCCCCTCGTATCTTTTGTCTTCAATAACTTCGGCAAAAACTTACACTTACACTATTCAATAGCTCTGTATATTTACAAGTCAATTAATTAATTGATTGATGGATTAAATAATTATATTAACTCTTATACGATTTCGTTAAAAGCGAAAATAATATCTCGTTTTGTACATTTATATACGCAACCTAACCGTAGGTCGAGTCATAAGTCAAAATATGTATTAGAGGTTTTTGTAAATAATCTTTTTTTCTTTTTCCTTATTATTTCTATTCAATTCGAACACATTGTAACGATGAGATTTCGCCGATTCATATAATCTTGTAAATAAGAGCCAGTGCTGAGATGAAAAAAAAATAAAGCAAACAACGTAAGTACGAAAATCTTATGCACTTAACACAGCGCTTGCAGTTTAAATATCCAATTATATACTAAACGAGAAGCAGTTTTTTTCCTTTCTAAGAACGATGAAAAGTCGATGGCATTCTTCATGTTGAGTGTAAAATCGATGCCGAGTATCGAAAAGTACTTAGAGAAGGAAAATGTTCTCTTTTCATCAACTAAATATCTATTGCGACAATTTCGCGAACGATGATTTTCGTACAAAATTTTACCTTTATTTTAATGGACCCCTTGGAAAAATCTTATTTGTAAATTGAGACTTGTATCATAATATATATTAGCTATAATTATAACAACGTTATGTACGAGTGTGCGCATAGTGTCAAGAACCGTGCTCATTATTTATAAACATATGCTTTACTTAAATATATAAATTAATGACGCGTAATTCGTGTGTAAATTATATTGATAATCATAAATTTTGGTCTGTGTATATTCGCCTATATAAAGATATATAATTATTTATATAATTCAATGTAGCCCTGTACATAATTTTTACGCAGAAGTATATAATCAACACTCAACTTAGAATCTATGTAAGAGTGAACGTTTTGTACGAAAATCGACGTTTTCGCGAAATACGTCTGTAAACTTCTCGATTTCTCGGCGTCGATGAACATACACACACGCGACTGAGTTTATTACTTGTATAGCATTCATTGTGCGTCACTAGATCCTAAGAGCTTTGAGTTACGATAATAATAATTATAATTAATAATATAATAATTATGGAGATCTTAGCGCGTCGAATGATTTTCGACGTTCAGCTGTCCGGACTCTAAGAACGACGATCAACTTCTTCTTTTATTTTTGATTTCTATGCTCGTTTACACTTTTGTTTTATCATTAACAAATACTGTACTTTAGAGTCCGTGGACAAATAAACGCGAAAATGGTGTGGAAGCGTTCGACGTGTTCGAGGTGGTTCGAGTATTTATAAATGTACTTTGATATAACTTGTAATTACTTTTTGTAGAGAGAGAAAGAAAGAAAAAGAAAGAAAGCATTGTCAATCTGTTATAAGCGAAAAACTTTATGGCGAAAGATAGAAAGAGAGAGAAAGAAAGAACGAAAAGGAGAGAGAGACATAGCCGTTCATTAGGGGTGTCCAATGTATTATACAAGCATAGATTATATATTTTTAGAACTTGCTCAGAACTGGATAAAGTTAAGATTAACATACAAGTAGTTCATTATTATAATTATTATTATTTCGATTATTATTATTATTACTATTATATTATTATTATATAATTATTTTTAATTATGAAAATTATGTTTGATTATGCAACATTATATTATTAAAAAATAAGTAATAAATATTTTAATTTTACGATTGATAGTTTTAATAAAATATCAAGATCATGCAGGGTGCAACGAAGTTTGCGTTCGAGAAGTAGTGTATTATTGGCTGCGTGCAGAACTTTTAAAAGGCGCTGTTTTGCGATTAACACACAAACGGTATGGTTGATCAAATACATAGGCTCTTATAGACGTTGAATGAAAAATGTTTTGTTAAAATTACTGATGCACATCTGAACACTAGCGTTATTTTTCCAGACTTACGAATAAATATTTTGCCTTGGAAAGAATTATGTGAGTGTTCATAGGTAGATTAGTAATTTAAACAAAATTATTTTTACTGCACGTCCATAAGAGCTATATATTTGATCGACCTTACAGTTTGCATGTTCTGCACGTAGCGAATAGAGAATTTGCAAGTGTAACAAAATCCGTTAATTGTTGTGAGGTCTAATGGTAAAGTATATCTGTATATTACGTATATATAGATATATTCTATAAATATAAAGATATATTCTACGTGTTAACTGAGGACTCCCAATTGATGCCACCGTGCAACTTGTAGGTTGCCTATATTACAAATTGTAAATTGAATTCTAAAGTTTTTGGAATACTCAAAATCAGCTTTCAAAAATTGATAAATGCTACACATTACAAACAGTTATGACGTCTATTATCGCTCAGTTCTATTACATCGTGTAATTTTTTTCTTACTCTGTCATAATTTACTAAAAGAATGATAGATTTCGAGTAAAAAATGTTAATTTTTCTGACATCTATGAAATCCTCTTGAAAAATGAAAATCTTTCATACAAATGTTAAATTATATAATCTTTACAAAAGCTTTCTCGTTCTCGTTCTCGCTCTGGTAACATAACGTATGAATGAATATTTTCATCTTTTACAAAGATTTCATAGGTCTTAGTTATTTTTTATTGACGATATAAGCTTCAGTAATAAGTTAAAATCTCCAAGGATGCAAGGAAACATTAATTTGAATCATAAAAGTGCTCTGAAATATGGAAATACTGTACTAATCATAGAAGATTTTTGTTAATTTACATTTTCTGTGGTCTAAAGGTTGCATCATTAGGGATTTCGGACACCTATAAATCCGGTCGGCATTGTTCTTGTCAATTCTCGGGAGCTGGATTAAAAAATTGCAATTTGTTGTCGAAATGAGCAAGTAAATGCTTTTCGAATGCAAACATTTTTACTCCTTGTATTCCAACCTTCCTACACTTCCTTCAATAATATATTAATAAATGTATAATGTAGGGTAAAGTCCTCAGTAGTCGACTACTTTTGTTTTTATATATTTGAGAGTTATAAATAATGATATTTTTAATTGAAAGTTGACATTGATAAGTAAAAAAAAATTACATAGTTTCTTTAAACATTTTCATATTCATATTAGGTTATTTTATTATTTTTTAAATATTATTATAAACAGAATGGTCGACTACTACGACACTGTACTCTGTGTAATATTCAAAAATAGATATTTGACAATAAAAGAGTAGAGTATATGTACGCAATATTTACAAATAGGTATAAAGGTGTATGATAATCATATCGTGAAAAATTTTTCAGTTATTTTTATTGTACTAAATATTAAACTAAATGTTGTATATATACCTACAGACTTTATTAACATTTGCTTAAAATTCACCGTACAATAGAACCGATAATTTTATATTAAACATTTTAACAATAAATAAAATTGAATCATTGTTTTCTGATAAGATATATTTTTAGAATAATTAAGATAAAGAATATTATTTTTTCTTCTCCGGAGTACTACGCTCAAATAAAAATATTAGTATTAAATCATTTAATACTTCATGTTATTAGTGTCTAACATAATACGGATGTCTGACTAATATCGGACATCATCTACTGTAACATATGTATTTTGCTTCTTCGTATAAATTATTTCATTTGTAATTGTAAAACGGCTCGAGAAAATATGATGCTAAAGTATGTTTTGATCATTAGCAGATAGATAAATGAAAAGTTATTTTAGTCCAAGAAATTATATTTAAATTCGAATAAAAACTACCCCTAGGTATTTCTATATAGCATGCGATATGGTATACATAACAGTACAAATATTCGATCAGTAGATAGATGTCGAACAATGTAAGACATACACCCAGCAACAAGTAGTGGAAACATATATTTATACCGCCACCGACGATAAGTGAATAAGAAAGCAGAGACATAGACCACAAGAGAAGCATAATTATTAATCACTGCAATTTCTTTAACGAAAACACGAAAACACATAATTTTGAAATAATATAAGAAACGCGGTATTTTTCTTATTATTGTTTTCTTTTAGTTGAGGTTGCTGTCATATCTAATAAATGCTTATTCACCGCGTACTTTTGGTCGCTTGGTAGTTGGTTATCTGTGGCTTAGGAAGTACACACACACTTAATAATCATCGTGTCACATATATTATAACTGGAGAGAAAACTTGACATATATATCTCCTCATTCTGGAGTCTTTTAGGTTAGTTCGCTGAAGAGATTGGACTATCGGACAACTACGCGAGTATACACTTGAGGTAATGTAATAATAAACATCCAACGTGTATGAACGTTTCTTCTAATTTTTAAAATACTCCAACAGGCACACAACTAATCATTCATGTCATTTTAGAAATTTAAGAAACGTTCATATACGTTATCATTAGATATTGTTCTCTTGAGTGTATAATAAGATTCGATGGGAAGGCCATCCTATTACATCAGTTTAAAATATTACAATCTCATTTGACGAATTCAAATAAGTTCATTATAATTTATGTTTATTCTGTTGAGTGCACACTTAAGAAAATAAAATATTCATAACGGACGTGAACCGTTTTTTTTAAATATTAAAATCCTCCAGTATAATAAGGGTACGTTCACAATAATGTGCATTCCATGGATTATAGAAAAAGGAATCACGAAATGGAATTATGGACATAATTTGAACGTGGAACAGTTACATGGAACAAATTTTTTGCCACCTAGCACAGCATTATTCGGGAAATTATATATACTAATGCATATAATCAATATATACTGTTATATATCGACGCCGAATATGAAGAAAAATGCATTTCAATTCGCTACGAAGAGTATCGCGATTCAGCGTTTGCGACGAAGACTAACGCAATTCAAAGGTTTACGAAAATGATTATAATACTAACCAAATTTGTAAAATAGGTTTTAAATTGATGTGTATCCCTCTAAACAGTCGGATATCATCAGGATGATACCAAATTTTTAATGGATAATACAAGTTCAAGAGCTGTTCGAAAGTTGAATCGCGATCTTCTTCGTCTTAAACTTTAAAACGCGTTTTTCTTAGTATTGGGCGTCGATATAAGGTTTAAACTGGCTTAATTAGTCGTAAACTTTTTAAGCAGATGTCTTAATTAGTTCATAATATACTAATACAAAAGCATATTTAAAAATAAATTTTATAAAACTGAGTCATATTAGCCGATTTGCCAACGTTTTTACTCAGACTTACCTGTTACATTTATATTTGTGCTCATCAGATATCAAAAGTTATTAATTCGACGAAAAAACTGACACAGTATCCGTTCAGTCTCGGAAAAGATTAAAATTGACCTATAATCAATTTTTATTATGTTCTGGACATATAATATTAAGGGGATATAAAAGGGTGCCTAAAGATGAAAATTTTAAAAAATGTTATTATATACATATTTTTACTAAAAATATTAAATTTTTTTTACAAAATCGATTGGATCTCCATAAAAACAATAAAAACAAAATTTTAACGAAAATGTGCTTCGTACTTTTTGTAATACATGTCAAAAGGAGTCGAATAACCATCGAAAAAGAATTTTCATGCATCGTGTCACCTAGATTTGTGTGAGGAACAAAGTTCTTTTAATAAAAATGGTATTGAAAATAATAATTTATTATTACATATGGGACCAAGATTTTAAGGTTTAACAACGGTAAAATTTAAGATATTATTGTGCTTTGATAGCATAAAGTTTTCAGAATGACAGTTTTTAAACATAAAAAGTTTTCTGGACTTGTAAAAAAGTCTTATTTTGGGTTTAACCCAGGTCTGCCCCTTCAGTAAATTAAGATAGCATTTTATCTGAAACTTTACAAAATACTAGCTTTTTATTATCTCCTTACCTGTATGTTTTTTCAAATCATGAGATCTTTAATTTTTAAGATATTGAGGTTATGGTTTCTTTTTAATTTTTTTCTGATCGCTTATATCTGGAGAATGGCGCGGTCATTTTCAACAAATCGGGCTCATTTTTTTCCTTTTTAAATGAAGAATCAAAATTGCAAATAAATTTCAAGATTTATCAACTTGTTTTTGTTTCATAATGATCATTGATTTTGGAGTTTTAGTTTTTCGGGTTTTTTGGAATGTTAGAAATTTTATGATCAATTTAGTTTAAATGCATTAAAAAGAGTATAAAATAACCTATCTTCTACAACTGCAAATTTTGGATAGGCTCTTTTTCTTCTTTTCCTGTACACGAAAATATTCATATTTAGTTTAAACGATTATATCTCTGAAACCTAAGATGGAAAATTGTTCGAAATATGTTAGATGGTTAAGAATTCTATTAATCTTTGTACCAATAGCTAACTACATATAATTTAAATATTTATTTAAATATTCCGAAGTACCTGAATACATAGATTAATTAATAATTATGCCGTCACCAGATGATAGAAATACTAATTCTGGTATAACTAGGATGTGATCAAGTATTTTTAGAGTCGCATAAGGTCCTGATAAGGTTCCTGAAATATGTACTTTAAGAGCACGAAATGTTTTAAAAAGTTTTAAAATGTAATTAAAGAAAATTATAAAAACGTTTTTAAACGTTTTGAAAACATGAAAAATGTCCGAAAGTTTTTTTTATTACTCGTATATGACTATATATAATTGTATATGATAAGTTAGATATAACTATATATGAATATATACAATTATATATGTCTATATATGACGTCATATAAGCTAATTGCCACTAGATTTATACATGCTTATATACACTGAGAGAAAGAATTCCTTGCGGCAAATGAATCGTGCACTTGCAGAATCGAATTCTTACGTACTTGTCGCAAATGTTGAATCCTTAATTGTTAAGAAATCGAATTTTAGAAAAGTCTGCACGAGTAAGATAAACATGCCGAGTACGAAAGGTTATTTGAAGATTTTCTAGCATATAATGATGCTTTTCAAGCATTAGAATATAAAAAGATCCTATACGTAGACATAATCGTGGCAGGCGAAAACTTATACTAACATGTAACGGTCATATTAACATCTTAGAAATATGAAAAATTCAATTAAAGTCGGGCGATCAGCCGTTGACGGTACTTAAGTACTCAGTTCTTAACTATTAAGACGATGCGTTTAACTGTTGAGAAATATTCATTTGACCGTATTCAAATCCAAAAAACTTAACAATTAAGAAATATTCTTTGCCGCAAAGAATCCTTTCTCTCAGTGTATGGTTATATATGAGCATATAAAATTCTATAAGACTATATATATTTATATAAGGTCAAATTTTTTAGCCCATATATTTATAGTTGTTCGAAGCTAAATATGACTTTATTGACAAAATGTGCATTTTAATCATTTTTTCAACAATATTTCATGGTATTTTGATTTTCTTAATATAAATATTGCACTTCTGCCATTTTGCGATTATGGCAGTCACTTTTGTATTGAGAAAAGCTATCTTCATGATTTTTTATTCATATATGTTATATAAATGCAATTAAACTTTCATCAAAGTGAATAAATTTACTAGCTGTAGCAGTCAAATATTCATGCTAAATGCAGTAAAGTAATAGTATGAAACGTTAGTTTTTTATCGCAATTTTATGTTTCTACTAATACACTCGAAATCAAAACAATTTATTAAATTGCCCTTAAATTGATGTTAAAGTCCCCTGTTACCAGCATACACGGGGAACCACTTTTTCATCACTTTAGCATCACTTAAAGCAGTTAAAATCAGTCTTTAAAACATTATATAACCAGTTATCCGAGTAAAAATGATTTTATATATAATAACCAAAGCGGCAGGTGCTCCTCTCTCCAATAAAGAGTGAACACCAACTTGTGCTTCTTTCGTTCTCCCTCCTTGCCAACTCCCATCCGTCACACCATGTGTAATAGTTCTGCTGAAGTATATTGTATTCCATGTATAGTACCTTTGTAAGGGTTCTTGTAATTGAACAATGCCTTCATAAAGGTTCGGTTCAATCAATTAAAAAATACACGTTCTGGAACCTTTCTTTTTTTTATAAATCGATTCTTGAAATAGTTAGATTTGATCTAGAAAAAGAATCACGTCATTATTTGTTCGTACGCATGATATTTTCAACGTTAAACTTAACCTAACCGAAAACTTCGCAGTAATACCAAACTTAATTTTTTAGTTCAAAACTTAGTTGACATGTTACTTTAATTTTCTAAAGTTCTCACATGTTATTTGAGGTAATACACGAACTAAATAAATATCAGTGATTAACAATTACTTATAGCTTATTGGCCTATAACAGTCACTTTTCACATAACCTACTTATTTCGTAGCAGTTTCGCACTTTCTACTATTTCAAAGTTAAATTCAAGTTCACATTATATCAGTGAGGAAAAAAGGTATAGCGTCTTCGCCACCGGCTTTCGACCTCCTACAGGTGGTTGGCGAACATTCTACCGTTGTATACATAAATTTCGATCAGTTTCGATAGGGGAACGTGGGGTGGTATGGGCATCAAATTTTTCAGCTAGATATATTTTTTTATTTATGATACATTGGCAGTTCTATATTAGCTCATTTTGTTCAGCATTAACTCAAGAACAAAATGCGCTAAGGTCTTGTCAGAAAAAATAATCTATTTTTTTGTAAAAATACATAATACGAAGGTACCTCAAAATACCCATACCGCCCCACGCGTGGGGTGACATGGGTTTTGCACGAGGGTACGCGGGTAAATACTATTATTATTAAAAATGGTTAACGATGATAATTTATTTTTAATTTTATTTCATGGAAAGGTTAATTAAATGCATAGAAAATACTTTTGCAACATTTATTTAAAATATAAAATTTAAAAATGCTTTTTAAACATACATATTTGATATTTATCAGAACACTTAAATTTATGAGTCTTTTCACATAGGTAGTTTTCTTATTTATTAGGAACATTAAATAACTTTTCATTGCAACATCTAATTTATACTAAAAAAAGTTTATTGCTGCCATCTGGTCTTGTTACTTCGCCTCACATGCCCATAGCGCCCCCGTCATTTTGCCCATACCGCCCCACAAGCTATATTTTTTAAATCGCTATATTAATTTAATTATAAAAGGAAAGTAAAATAAAACAAGTATGCAAATTAAAGAGAAAGAGTGAATTAGTTGAATGAAACCATTAAAAGTTGTCCAAATATTTGAAAAACTATCTTTTTAGTCGATCAAAATTCGTTCAAAATTGACTTTGTTAGACCTATAACAATCCATATTTTCTAAAATTTTATTTAACTTGTAAAATCACTTTTTTTTGTCATAATTACGTTTATTATTCTTTTATACATTATTAAAAAAATTGCAGTTATTCAGTGTTTATTCTTTATACCTAATATTAAAGATACCCATATTACCCTGCTACCCATACCACCCCACGTTCCCCTACTTTAAATTAATGAAATATCGGTTAATTCGTATAAAAACTAGGGTTCTTTCTCAAGAGAGTGTATGAACGTTCTCTTGTATATTGTCCGAAAATTAATTCAAAGACCTTTAAAAAAACCACTCCGTTTTAAGCCTGAGACTTCTCTCAAAAGCTTGGGATGAAGTTTGGTGATAGTTTATTTTTGATAAAAATAATATACAGTGATTGTTAGTAATTATTACTATTATGAAAAATGTTTATCCTAGTTTACAATCGAGTTAGTGATTAATAACACCTCATAATCTCGCAAAGAATAAATTCCGTAGCTGAGTTAACAGAGTGAAATTCAACCTAACTCTTACTAAAGTTGAAAGTATCCTAAGGAGGTAGACTAGTTTCTACTACAGAAAATGGGGTGGATTTTCTGGGACTAGACCCTGTCTCGATGCTAGTCATTTGTTTTCGTTTGTGAAATTACTTTGTTCGTTCGAGTGCGGATTTTCATTTCTTTGATGCTCACTATTAGCCCTGTCGAAATGTAGACTTGTATGATGACCTTTTAAACAAACGTCCCGCACATTCTTAGCCGGCACGCATCGCGCGAGTGCCCGCTTTTGATGCACCGAAAACACAAACGTAATTTTTTGCGAATCACCTTTCTTTGCTCGATTCCCTACCAATGGCTACTACTCGTGGCCAGCGCGACCACAGTGAATACACCTAGTCCTTCCATTATTACTCTCGATCTAATTCTTCTCTCGCGCTTGGTCAAACGACGCACGCACCACAGCCATTCTCATCGATTTCGCATGTCTTTCTGGTACATTTTCAAACGCTATTCTCGCGGAGGATGCTGTCTCTAAGTCAAAAACTCCCGCGTTTTAAGCAAACACTGCTTCTTTGCTTAAAGAGTCAGCGAGTTTTTCAAAAATCGTCCGACCTAATGGAAGCTGCGTATACCTACCTTACGCGTATTTCATTTCAAGCGATAGTTAACTCACTGGACTATGTTGATACCCCGTATGATTTATACCTTTAAGACCTCCGAATTGAGCTATGTTTCATTCTTTTGAGTCTAACGATGGTAGTTCTTGGATCTCTCTGATCCTTTCAGCTACCATATTTACATTCCCAAAATGTAACTGTAACGTCTCCATTATCGCGTCCGCATCATCAGTAGTCGCGAACAACGTCTGCACAACTTCGGGGGCTTTTCCTTGTACGCTTTTGAACAGTCGCGCAAAATTTTCGCGGTCGGAATACCCGCACATATCCGTTGCAACTCTATAAATTTCTTTAAAGTGCGTCCATTCTAATGGATCGCCATAAAATTCCGGCAATTTGCGTAAATCCGATATCCAATTTCCCGTACGCGAGTCTCTTTCGCTTCTCATTTGCTCCCTCCCACTTTCTTTTCCGCCGCCAACGCAGCGGCCGCTCGAGGATCGAGGCCCATATGGGTGGACTTTCGCTATCCCCACTTTGCGCCTGTTTACCTGGCTGCCTCACGGCCAATGATCCGCACTTTTTGCGTCCGTGCATGTTAAAGTAACTTGCGCAAAGCGGAGAGCCGATATTTTTGGGCTAAAATCTGGCGTGCCGGAGAAGCCGATATTATTTGTGTATTGTCTTTATTCCATTACATATTCAAAGTCAAATATTTGATCAACAGTCTTAAATTTATCTCTACTTCGAAACTCACGGACTCTTCTTTCGTCAGATTACACTCTTCACATTCGATTTTCCCTAAATTAATTTGCCGCAAGCGACGCAACAACAAAACGTCCCACCGAATACCGCAGGGATGACCACTTCAACCCCAACGGTAACTGCTCCACAAATCATATACGTGCCAGTTCCACCTACGGTGTCTGATCCGTCGAAAATAATAGATCAAATGCGTAAATGGAATTGCCATTTCAATGGCAGCGACTTATATGCATTCATAGAACGCGTGGAAGAACTGAAACGAGCATATCAGTTCTCCGATCAACAAATTCTACAAGGCTTCCCAGAGTTACTTAGAGGTGATGCTCAGCTGTGGTATCGAAATATTTCAGCGGAAATATACACTTGGGAACAGCTCGAGAACAGCCTCTGAAACTTTTAGACAACTGGATAGACACATAAGCGATAGAAGGCAGGGATCAATAGAGTACGTACGCTCATTTTCTACGGCTCTCATGACGTTAATGCGTCGAAGAGGCGGGAGATTACGGCGGCAATGCAGCTAGATAACCTCTACTATAACATAAAAGAGGAGCTGCAACTGTATATAAATCGGTTAGAGATTCGTTTAATAAACGATTTAGTGCAACTAGCTAATTATTTTGCTACTGGAATTTTTAATGACGGCTTTCGATCAATATTGAGTATATTCAAAACAATGGGAGTGATTGTTGGAAAGTGTGCTAAGGAATATGTCAACAAGCGCGACACGAAGCGCATGCAGCTAGCGGAGCTAACGCGTCAGGAAGCTTCAAAAGAGGGTCGGACAGCTCGTAGGGCAGCTGCATCGGCTGAACAAGAGTTTTTTGAGAAAGAGGAAGGTGAATTATATGAGCCTGGAATACCAGACTACCTGTAAGTATGATAAATTTAATTTTATTACATAGAAATCAGTAGTTGAAACTTCAAACGCGTTTTTCTCAATACAGCATTTTTCAAAATGGCTGCAGTTCTATATTCTGCACATGTTTGCACAAAATGCAAATTTGAAATGCTAAAAGCAGACGTTTTTTTGGGCAAAATATGTAACTTTTTTCAAAACACCGCCATTTTGTCAATTTTAACTATTTTTCAAAACTGGCGGTTCATGGTACGGACAATGTCATCTAGTTTAACGCTTTTTTTGTTTTTTATGATTTATGGCACTCTGACGTCACTTACAACTGCAGCCGTTTTGCAACTTTTTTTTATAGACCTCCAAGGATTGAGTTATATATCGGCTATTACGCCATATTTTATTGTGAAAAAATTTGTACAACTTTATTAAATGATGCTAAATATAGTTCCAAAACTTTATAACATTTAGCCGTATTTTTTTTACAAAAAATCCGGAAAAATCGCCCCATTTTCAGTAGGAGAAACTGGTGTTACCCCTTAAAGTGGTTAGATAAAATAGATAACCCTTCAGGTAGATTAGCACGTTGGGCAATGGAACTCGGACAGTGGGACTACGAAATTTACTACCGTAGAGACGCTGACAACACCGTGGCTGATGCGTTGTCTCGTGCACCATTACAAGTAGGTGAAATCAGCTCATCCATTAAATGTACATGGCACAAACGATTAATAAAAGCAGTACAGGAAAAACTAGAGGAAAACCCAGAATACTGTTTAAGAGATGGTCGTTTATTTCGACACATTCTTCACACCTTGGATTGTAATGACACAGATCCAAGCGAGGAGTGGAAATTGTGCATACCGACGGAAGAACGAGAAAGAGTTCTCCTGTAGTCACACGACACCCCAACATCGGAACATCTAGGCATAGCAAAAGCGCTGACATGCCTATCACGTTATTATTACTAGTCTGGAATGCTCAGACAAGGAGCAAGCTACGTGCGCAGTTGCGACAACTGTCAGAAAGCTAAAGCCCCGCAGCAAACCACGTCTGGAGTCATGCACTCCGCATATATCGATCAACCCTGGGAAATGGTCTCAATTGATCTGGTTGGACCCCAACCAAGATCAAATTCCGGAAATATCATGCTACTCGTAATGCAAGACCGGCTCACAAAATGGGTCGAGTTAAAAGCGTTACGAGAGGCTACAGGGCACGTCATCTGTCTGGCAGTAAAAAATCAAATCATGCTTCGGCATGGCTGCCCTAGAGTGCTAGTAAGCGATAACGGTAGGCAATTTGTAGGAAAAGAATTCTAACAATTACTTACTGATTTAAAAATCGAACACAGACGAACACCACCGTATATCCCGCAGTGTAACTCTGTAGAACGAACCAATCGAGTTATATAAGGTATGGTACGACAGCACATAAAAAAGTCACAGAAAACCTGGGATCAGTACTTATCGGAGATTGGTTTTGCATACAACACTGCTATGAGTGAATCCATCGGATATTTTCCGACTTATTTGAATTTTGGCCGAGAATTAGCGCCTCCAGGAAGTCTGCAACAGGAAGTAGATAATTGGACAACTACCAGCGCGGAAGTACGTCAAAATCGAGCGAAAGAAGCGTTAGAACACGCAAAGACGAATTTAGCACGTAGCTTCCACAACCAAAGCAAACATTATAATTTAAGAAGACGAGATTGGACTCCGAAAATAGGTGAAAAATTCAGTGGTCCGTATGCAGTACATAAAAATCTATCTCCGATCATTTTCGACTTGAAAGCTTCAAGTGGAAAATGGATACGGAATATACACGTGCGAGATCATCAAGCTTACAAAGAGGGGGAAGACCTCGACAGCAGCGCCATCGCCGACATCCAGTATATAGGATAAGTACGAGGAGCACATTTAGAATGCAATAACGGTTGTCCACCTTTTCAAAGACTATCTTGATGTGAAAAGTATTGCATGCAGCAGACAGTTAAAGCTTGCTATTTAAAATACAGCTGTGCCCTTAACAACGCTTTCAGATTAAAACCATGGTTAAATACACGTAGAGGTACAGATAATACAACGAAATTTCCATTCAGTGCGTTGATTTATCTTGCTGTACTAAAAAGCATGCTAAAGGATTGTATTTTATCATATGCAGATGATAACGTTTTCATCTCAATAAATCATACTTAGATGTCTGTTCAAGATAAAATGAATGTACACTTAGAAAAAGTAGCCACTTGGTTGACTTTGAGTAAACTATCTTTAAATGCGAATAAAACTGTATACGTAACTTTCTGTAATTATGTTAATACTGTCCCAAATACTTTAAAAATAATAATCGGTGTACAACAAATAAATAGACAAAAAACAAAATATCTAGTCTTTATTTTTTCCAAAATATCTAAGATAATGCAATTTAAAACATTAATGATTGTTTATTATGCATTTTTACTTGTTACAAAGTCTGCAAAATAGAATTTTAAAAACTATAAGCAAGAACACATTCATATCTCACAATTACCCATTAAATCTTGAGCGGCTATTCACATTCAATTAATTACTAGATCATTATACTGAATTAAAAACAACATCGAAAAATAAAAGTTTTCAACTACCAAAAATAACAAGAACCATTAGTACCAAAAACAGCTATGTTGTAGCAATAATAACTTACAATAAGCTACCATAAGATCTCAAAACTATGTATTACAATATAAATATTATAAAAAAATAATTAAAAAATTGGATTAGACTGTGTCACTCAACTGAACTGATCTAAAAATGAAAAATAATTAATATATATTTAAATTTCAATAATATGCTCTATACTTGTATATTAAATAAATATTACATAAAGGAATTGAGCATTAAATTTTGTATATGTCAGGACGAGTAAGAAATTCTCATACTACGATGAATGGTAATCTCCGATAATATTTTTTGTTAATTATTTATAGTTTTGAGTATATTTTTAAGTATTAGTAGTTTAAAATAGTAATAAGTCTCGCCAGATCTATGTTGAGGTAATATTATTGCCTCTATAGGTATTTTGCAATATGTAAATTAATTTCCTGGTAAATAAATAAATAAATAAATAATTAAATATGTAAATTCGTTAGAATTTCAAATTGAAAAATAAGCGTTTATAAGTATTATGTTCGAGTAACACTATTTTATATGATGATAATAGTGTCTAAACTTTGCACTACACCATTTAGGTAAAATAGTGCCAGAACCTAATTGTATATATAAGGATTTTAAAAATCGTCTAAAAATCATAAGTTTAAAAATAATATATTCTAAGACTATTGACAACAAATTTCAAATTCTATAACTAATGATATGTTAGGACGGTATAATATAACTATTCTAGTAATATGATTTTCTAAAGGAAACTGAAAACCAGCATCCATTTAGTGTTGCGAAGGGAATCACATGTGTTCTACATATTTAGAGTCTCCGAACGATCACATAAACACACCACTCGCAAGTTTGGTGAATTTGAATTCGTGATGAGTGCAGTTACACGTGTCTAAAAGTTCAGATAAAGCATACGAAGAAATACTTTTTAAGTATGTTGATTTGCGAGTTCGGTCTAATTTTGGCCTAATTTAATTATGTACGTCGATAAAAATAATAAGTAAGTAAAAATCTGAAATTTCAATATAATAAAGAGCAGCCAGAAACAATTAATATAATTTAAGGGATATCGATAGTAATAAAATATTTATTTATTACTTATCGAAATTAATAAGTTGAAAAAGCTCCCGTCCTAAAACACCTGAATCCGTACTATGACGGAAAATCCGAGGTTTTCCGCGGGTACGAAAGCATACATAATCGAGAGATTCCGTGCCGTAACGAGAAAACTTAGTTTTTGAAAGCGTGTTCTCGAAGAGCGTTGTTTTCTATGTGGAAAATCCAAGGGTTTTCAAAAGAAGTAATAGACAGGGATTAAGAAAATTTAAAAATGACGAAAAGAATTGATTTTTACCGAGCCCTGAAAGGTTGCGAAATAAAGGCCCGAGTTTAGAGGAGTTCACGCGCGAGGCTTATCAAAGAAATTTTCTTCAAAATTAAGCGCGTGAGGAGGGCAAGACTTTAAAAGGGATCGGCACCAGGCGTGCAACAGTATTGTTCTGGCTGCTCTCATAGAGGTATTAAAAGAAAATTAATATGAATTTATTCTTTCTTTATTTTAATTTTAATATTATACCTTGTATAATACAGTTAGTGCAATAGTTTAGTTTACGTAACGACTTTTGTGATATCACTGATTTATATGTATATAAATATGTATATGTATGTATATAATGTTGACTGTTGCACCATGTATACATTATTTTTTAATTATCAGAAATAAAGGTCTACCTTATTTATCCTATGTTAATATTTTTTTTAAACCCAGGTTTATATAGAATAATCTACGAATAAATAATAAGAATGATCACTCATAGATAACCTGTCTATACCTTAATTCTAAAAATCATTCCTTTCACTCATTTCTAAGTACAATTTTCTCATCCATCACTATCTTTAAAAAAAATTTCCACTAATACGGCCCAACTCACCAACATACCTATCACCCTATAACACTAGTGGAAATGACAGTGAAAAACAACAGTGAAAAACTATGAAAAAAATGTGAGAAAATGTGAAGAACTGTGAAAATACACATACTATTGCAACATCTGTTACAAATAAATATGCACATTTTTTCACAGTATTTCATAGTTTTTCACAGTTTCTCACACTTATAAAAAACACGTATTTTATCTAATAAAACTTGCACAATTTTTCACATTTTTTCACAGTTTTTCACAATTTTTCACATTTTTTCACATTTTTTATTCGTTACGTTCTCTTATGTAAAGGAAATTACAACTGTGAGAAATTGGGATAAAATGTGCGAAACTGCAAAAAAAACTGTGAATAACTATGTAGAAACTGTGACAAAATTTATGAAATATTCTATAATATTTTTTAAAATCCTGTTTCAAATGTAAGCCTAATTTTATAGTTTTTCACGAAATTTCATGTTTTTACACACTTTTTCACACATATGTCACAGTTATGACAGATATACACAGTTTGAAATTTCCACTTGGGTAAATACACAAATATCAATAGCCCCGACCTTATTCTCAATGCACAAATACAGATACACACGGGATTCTAACAAAAACATCTATAATCCATAGGTATACGATGAAAGAACGAAAGAAGATCCGAGTGTGCGTGATCGGCGCGGGTGCGGCCGGTCTGTGCGCATCTCGACACTTGGCCGTGGATCCGAGCAGATTCGAATTCACGGTATTCGAGAGGACGAGTAATGTAGGCGGCACGTGGGTGTACACCGACAAGGTGGGACTCGACGAGGACGGCCTGCCGATTCACTCCAGCATGTACAAAAATCTCAGGTAAGGCTGGAGATTTAGAACGCGTTGAGCGATGTATTAAAGCATGCACTATATTATAATGTGAATTTTGAGAGGCACTGTCACGTGTTAATTTAAAAAGCTTTTGTGGTAAGGTGGCATACAAACAAATGTTTGTTGCTTTTTGACGTATAAAACATGCGAATGGAAAAGTAACACGCAACTCTATTGTTACAAACAAATACATATAAATTTAAGAAACAAATTTTATAATAAAAGGAAAGAAACTTATGAATGCGATTTATACAGTGTGAGTAATCTTTTTAAAGTAGTGACTTCTGTCATAGGAACAGAATTGATTTTAGCGTTAAAATTAATGTATTTTATTTATAAATGGGTGACGTCGTAAAAAAGAAATTGTACTTACTTCTTTTAAGTTATGGTAACTCTCTTTTAATATCTCAAACTTATATATAATTGATGGATTTCGATTTACATTAAAAATAAATTATTTGATGAGTAGCACCAGTGATGCGAAATGAACGTCATTTTGGAAATAGTCATATTACCGAGAATATGACCGTCATTGTGACCGGTCACGTTTGTGACATGACCATTCTGAAATTTTAAACGTAAAATGACGGTCAATTTTTTTTGGTCATTTGACATGATGTTATAAAAATTGAAAAAATAATTTGTTTGGTATTTAAATAGTAGTCATAGTTTATAAATGCTGTACTGTCACTCATCTGGGCTCAAACACCAGTGGATATAATATAATCAATCTGTGTGCAAAAACTTAATTCTCAGTTAACATCTAAACTTAAAGCATTCATAATGCATATGAACTTCGCAGTTAAATTTTCCTTATAATATATAACTTATTTTGTCAAATCCATGAACAGATATTGATCTATACATAATAATATAATATACTATATGACATGACTGATGACTCTTTGAGAAAGCTGAGTGCCAAATAAGTTGGCAGAATTTTTAATAACGTGAAGATGATGATCTTACATCAATAGTTTTAAAAAATCAATAAAATTTATTATTTAAATTATATTATAATAATTACGAAACCTGAAAATTAGGTACAAAATGACGATTAAGGTGGTTGTCTTCGGACTTCAAAGTCAAACGAGTGTGTTTTAAAAAAGTTAAAAATGTTGTTCAATGTATAGAATAAATGTTTATTAAATTAATTTATAATTTTTACGATATCGTAAGTGCTGCAATAAGAAACATTTTATGTTTCTCGTCTTATAAATAATATGTTCACGTAAGTATGCCACACGTGATTAAGCTTTGAGGTTAAAAGAGTATGCACTTTTGGCATTTTAGTTCTTTTACAACAAATATCTTTTTAATTAGTTCGGCTCCCTATAGTTTTCGTTGGATCATTAGAAAGTACAAATTTTGAACTTTAATATCCTATTTTTTAATTTCGCCTGCTGCGCTTGTGATAAGTTATGGTAATATTAGTGATCGGAATTAAGCGATTCTCGACTATTCCATATAGAAAGTGCAACACAAGGCAAATTTCAAGTAATTTTTCCTCAAAAATTTTTTTGGCAATTTTCCTCTAAAATGTATTCATTGTAAGAAAATCCTACGATATTTTTTGAAGTCTAAAGAACAACATATATTGTTTTTCATAAAATTCTCCAAAACTTAGAGTTTGAAGAGAACTATCTTAAGAGTGTATTCTTATGTGTCGGCTTCAAAAAAACTCAAATTTATTTTAAGTATGTCGTTAGAATGTTAGAATATCCTAAAATAGTTTAGTAACGAAATTCGATGAATTTCGATAGTGAATATTTGAGCGCATCGCAGTGATCCGAAATCGGTTCCGCAGCCAAGATTCATCTTAATCAAGACGTTAAATTCCATATATTTATAGTTTGTATTCATCAAATAAAAAATCTACAAAGGTTGTTCACATTTGGGTCAAAACATAAGAATACTTCCTTAAAATATCATTGCACTATTCGTTGGATAGTTACGAACAATTGTTTGAAGCTTTCAGGGTTGGTATCATATAATGAAATTTACTATGTATTTGCGTATTTACAGAATTTATTTAAACAAATCTCGAAAATTATGTTTGTTGCAAGTATTAATAACGGTACTAGAACTTTTTTCATGATTTCTATCTCAAATAATAATGCTCGAATAACGAATTAAAAAATATAGAGTTGTCAAATTCGCTCATTATATCAACATTTTTTTGTATCTTTATCTAAACATTATTATTAGAGATAAATAAATCATCGAAAAAGTTCTAGTACCGTTATTGCATCCGGCCCTTCAATTATGCAACGGCATGTGTGAAAGTTCCCGTAAATTTCACATATAGTCACGAAATTTCGTCATATTTTTAATGGTTTTGTAATGGTTACATGACCGCCAAATGACCGTCTTATGAATTCGGTGACAGCCACGTCGCATCACTGAGATGCACTAGCGTATATTTTTATTTTGATTTATAAATACAGCAAAAAGACACTTCACAGTATATTATGATTATTAATTTCTCTAAGTCACAACTAACTCAAAAAATAGAACACTTACGTTTGCACACTTTGTATAAATAATCTGTTTTTTGTGACATACAGAACAAATTTACCGAAGGAAATAATGAATTTTCCGGATTTTCGTGAAATCAAAGGAGGAAACAAAAGTTGTGTGACTCATGAAGTTATCATGGATTACTTGAAAGACTACGCTGAACATTTCAAGTTATACCAGTTTATAAAGGTAAATACTTTAAATGACAATTGTATTTACTACGTTATACAGTTAAACAAAATTGATATAACGCATTTCAGTTTAATACTATAGTGGAAAGTGTTAGACCAGAAAAGTCAGAAAACGAATCCACCTGGGAAAAATGGAAGGTCAGAGTAAAAAATATAAAAACCTCTGAGATAAATGCATTCATTTTCGATGCGATTATGGTTTGCAATGGGTAAATATATTTATATTTAACACATCAATACAAGACAATTGGATAACAATTAACACATATACATTAATACAAAATCTCTCGTTTTGATTAACGAGAGCTTTAATAAACCTATTGAAGAAAAAAAAATAACAAAATCCCACAGCAAAACTACATAATGAAATAATGTGATTAAATAACGTACCGTTAAGAATTTTAAATTACATAATAAAATAGCATGATTTTGTTATCACGTTTATGTATATTTTCTTTATGTCCACAAACCACCGCTAAGTGTTTAACAGAATACTTTCGCAACGAGGCATTAATTCAGAATTTGTTATTTAAAAATTATAGTATTGAATGAATTCAAACTCCCTTAATTTGGAATCATCCATCTGTGAATTAAAATAACAAAAGAAATGTTATTGAAATTATTTGAAATTTTTAAAAATTTGTTAGTTTATTAAAAAACGACTTAAGAGTATTTAGTTAGGTTATAATATTATCCATCGATGCCTACAAGACTTTATTGAAAAATATACATTCGTTCAAGAGATATTTGTTATCCTCTTTATAATATATTTGTCTAAAACCGTAAAAATAGTAAATTAAGGTGCTTCAATTTAGTATAAACTATATATAATATAGAAATCTATACAAGGAATGCCGTCTATTTTTCGAAAATATAAGAATTAGTTATTAAAACTTTAAGTTCCAAAATTCTCATCGTTACAAAACATTCTCTCCGAGAAAGCCAAAATCATCAAAAACCTCGAAAATACAAGTTCCGTTCTAATACCGCTATTACAGCCACTACTTCGATCCC
This sequence comes from Gastracanthus pulcherrimus, assembly GCA_949152435.1. NCBI lineage: Eukaryota > Metazoa > Arthropoda > Insecta > Hymenoptera > Pteromalidae > Gastracanthus > Gastracanthus pulcherrimus. The sequence continues at coordinate 24,226,124 of OX424572.1, read as the reverse complement.
TACATCCCGCAAATACCGGGACTGAGTGATTTCAAGGGCCGAGTGCTGCACAGCCACGACTACCGCGAGCCCGAGCGATTCGCAGGCAAGAGCGTGATTCTGCTGGGAGCCGCGAGCTCGGGCATCGACATTGCTCTCGAACTGGCCAGCAGAGCGTCGCGCGTCTATCTGAGCCATAACAACGACAGGTGGGTGATATGGTTTGTATATAATTGACGGTTGGGATATATAAAGACGATATTTGTGCTCGAAGAACGTGGGAGTCTCAGAAGTCTGTCTGCTTACTGTTATCGTATATTTTGCCTATCGTGGTGTGATGATAATCTGTGTAAATATGATTAGTACGTGCAAATTGGCGGATATAATTCTGTTGGGAACCGGAAAAATGACTTGAATCCACTTTTATGAAAAATTGACTTTTTAGTGATATTGGTATCCGTGCATGGTATATTTTCATATGAAAAAGTCAAAAGTTTTAAAACTTCGTCTATTAGTTCTCTTTTTTCATAATCTATGCTTTTCTTTTGCAATTCAAATCTGAATATCTCTAAACTTAAAAAAATGGACTTCAGTCATTTTTCCGATTGACCACATAATCGGATTCAAAGTTATGCTTATTATTAGAATGATTTGAATTTTTTTATTTTATTAATATAATTTTGAACTTAATTTTTTAATTTTGTATCTTCATGCTAAGTATCTTAAAAAAATATTTGAGAAAATTCTTAGACTTCTAGTATCTTGGAAATTTAACTTCTTTTCATAAATTAGTATATTAAATTTGTATACGTAAACGTGTGCAAAATATTATGCCATAATCATAATTGAAAACTTCAAAAGAAGCTTAATTTAATATATATTTTGTTATTCTTACTAGCAGAACAAGTTTAATAAAAGACTAATTTCGTGAAAATGTACAAAAGTAGAAAAGTACGCGCTTGTGGAAACACTTATTTTCAATTAATTTTTTACATCTTTTTTATACAACTTTCAAATTTATATGGAATGCATTTTTCACATTGAATTTTTTTTTGACAATATTAAGAATTTGGAGAACAAAAAGATGAGTTAATCAAGACGCGCCTTTTAAGAGGATGCACATTTTCCAACATTCCCTCCTACGAACTCGCTCAAAATTTATATCAATTTACATATTTATTCTCGCTCCGATATAAAATTCACACGTTAACATCCTCAAAAATCTGACCTTCACTCCTATTCCGTGAGCATCCTCCAATTTTCCTTTTTGTAAACAAAATACATTTTTTTTTCATTACACGCCTGTAGATTGTCCAGCGCTCTACCGTCGATCCTGACGGAGGTACAGGGAATCGAGAGATTCGAGAACGGCGAGTTCGTGCTGCGGGACGGTACGCGGCTAGGAAACCTGGACGCGCTCGTTCTCTGCACGGGCTACCACTTCGGGTATCCGTTCCTGGATGAAACGAACGGTGTCTCGGTCGACGACAACCACGTGGTGCCGCTCTACAAGCATCTCGTCAATATCGAGCATGCGTCAATGTGCATCGTGGGCGTGCCCATGATCGTCGTGCCCTTTCCGATGTTTCATATGCAGGTATATACGTTACGTTTAAAATGCGTTTTTACTGGGTATGGATGGTCTTGAAAAACGACGCGTGTTTTATATAAATCAACGTAATTTTTAGTATCCAGTGTGGTAAATTTTACCGCCAATCAGTGCAATTCTTACTGTTCAATTTAAATTTTACTATTCGTCAGGGTGATATTTTCTCTTGAGTCGAAATGTCCCACTTTTCAAAATGATTTTTACGGTAATTTTCGGGAAATTCTTTCTGTGCAATTGCTTAACCAAATTGTTTACTTTTGATGTTATATGAAGAATGCAATAAAGTATATGTGTGCACTAGTTAATCGCAATTGAACGAATATTTTTTTAGTTATCTGACCCGCCAATTTGCAAAATGTAATTTTGAGAATAATGCGCTTAGAGTTTTTAATTATCTGCTCGATGCGCGCGTACAAACTCAACTGTAGACACTTTTAGAGATCAAATTTCAATCTGACACTTTGGAAGCATATTTTTAGATTAACCCTTTAAGGGGAGGCCGGAGCGAACTTTACCATTGTGACCTTCACCTCGCGTTATAGTTTTTGTTATACGTTTAAAATTTACGTGTTAACACTAAAGTCGAAGATGATAATGATTTATTATCCCCTTAAGTCCCAAGGCCTTTTTTCATTTGAAAAAAGATATGGAAAGCAGTTTATTATCTCAAAAATGGTCTAAAAAGAGTTTATGACTGGTTTGTAAAGAAAAGAATGCTCTTATAAGGGGAGACCATGGAGTCCGGGTCTTGGATTTAGATGAAATTTTGGGAATCGACTTTTGGAACCTAAAGATGAAGCACAGTACCCGTAGTTTTATCCAATGGGTCTTTAAATCTGAGATCGTACCAAAAAACATTAGCATTGCTCATATGGGCAATGCTAATGTTTTTTATATATATATATATATATATATATATATATATATATATATATATATATATATATATATATATATATATATATATATACATATATATATATACTATCAAGGTTAATTAAATACGCCGTATCTACCGTACAAAGGCCCATTGGATAAAATCACGAGTATTGGGATTCATTTTTCGGTATCAGAAAATGATTCCTAAAGTTTCATCAAACTCGGTGACCCGGACTCCGTGGTCCCTCATTGTTCGTATGATTTATCGAGGTTGATATAGAAAACTGCTATGTCCTGATTATACTCTTATATTAATTAAATTTTAACAACTAACATGGTAATTAGTTCATTTGAGTGTTATTAAACTAGTATTTAACAAAAGAATTAAAAGAAAATGTTTTTCTTCGAGTTTTTAAGAAAAAATCTATTGAGCCATACGCATTGCTTTTTTGTTATAGCATCACTACTTGTGTTACCATTTTAAACAAATACTATTTTTTGGACTTTAATATATACTGGCTTCATCTTGACCCCCATAGAAGTGCCTGTACGACCCCAGATACTTTTCTCATCAAATAACAATTTCTTATACTAGTCCAAACCGCATGTGCCTGCAGGCACACTTGGTACCTAAAAGGTAATAAATACTATCGATTGCCGCAAAGAAAAGAAAACGATTTTTAATTGATTGCAACCTTTAATAACACTAAAAAATATAGCATCCCATTACCGTTGAATATACTATACCGTAAAGAATGAAATTAAATTTTCACAGTGTACCCACCATCTTATTTTTCCTCATCCAAACAATTATTCTTCTCAAAATTTCTTTCAACGTACAAACTACCACAGGTCCAATACTTCCTCTCGCTCCTGACCGGCAAGCACCAGCTACCCTCGACCTCCGTAATGCTCGAGGACTCCAAGCTCGAACCTTCGCGGAAGAAGCGCCACGCGCACAAGCTGGCCCAGGCCCAGTGGGCCTACAACGACGAGCTGGCCCGAGCGGGTGGTTTCGCGCCACTGCCCGCATACTACAGGCTCGGCTACGAGCTCTGGTCCGCGAGCAGGAAGCGAAATCTGGCGGAGTACAAGCGGATGAACCTGCGAGTGGCCGAGGACGGCCTGAGTGTCGAGATCGTGATGGAGGACAGCGAACAACCGTGAGGGATGTGAATATGACATATATAACGAAGTACCCGAGTGCATCATGTAAGGACGTAAAGTTCTCCGAGAAGAATATATTTAGGTAGGGGAGGGTCTCCCAGTATGACCATCCATGGCTATTGGGCTCATACCGATAAATGGCAGTACTTTATGTGCTGGATTAAATTTGCGGCTTTCGGGAATAACCACTTAACTGACTTCTTCGTGTTTTCGAGATATTGAGGTTTCAATGTTTGCACTGATGCGCTAGATCGAAATGTAAGAGTTTTCAGGTGACACAATATTTATTAAAGAAGGTATCAAATACCAAGTTAATTGCAGTCTTAGGGTTAAAAAATACTCGTTACATCCCCAAGAAAATGCACATAAGAGCATAGAATAATGTAGTTCAGTGGTTATTCCGGGAAATGATATTATATACACGCTACAACTCGGGTAAACGTATTTTCGAGCATTTTAAGAGGTTTCCTTCACTCAAAAAGAATTTATCATAAAGAAAGTAATAAAAATAAGTAACGTTTAACCAGTTTAAGACAAGCTCCAAAAGTATTATTAGATTTTGTGAGTGTGTGTTACATGCGAGAATGTACTTAAGTTGTTATTCCGGAAACCCCGTAGCTTCATTTTTGTAAATGCTACAATAATTATTTAAAAAATAGTTAAAGTGGTATAAACCTTTCCAAAAATAATATTTTGTTGAAAATGTATAATATAAAGTTTTAAAGAATGTTAAACTCCTTTATGAACAATTTTAGAATGAACTTAAGTGGTTATTTCGGACACAATTTGCACGAACGCGCAGTTAAGTGGTTATGCACTTGACTGGTATTGGCATATATTTAAGTTTCGGTACTTTCTACGACTTCTAGATGAAAAAGGGTTATGAAAACATATTAAAATCGATGTAAACTCAACAATTTTGAAAAATAAGTCAGTGATTATTCCTGCAAACCATAGAGATGTATGTTATAATTCTATAAAATATTATCGGAGGTTCTTGTTTTTAAATCACAACTCCGAAGATTCTCTCAAGAATAACGAAAAAGTCGTTAATTCCCATGTCAAAAGTTATTTCCCGAGGGTTAAATATATGCCCAGTATATAAGCTAATTAAATATTAATTATTTCATATATGAATCATGATTTAAATTATAATAGATTTAAATAATATACTATTTTATAACTTTTACCTATCTATGAATCACAATTTTGAAGCATTTAGAGCAAAAATACTCTGTTATAAACGTTAGGTGGTCATACTCTCTCCTATGTATTTATAAATATAACAAAGGACTAGCATTGTCGAGTTTGCCGGCGACGATCACCGAACAGTTCGTGATCGACTCTTGCAACGTACACGTCGTACGTAAAGATCATCCTATTGTGAATACGTTACGGGATATAGCTCGATTTCTATTGAATAAAGTTAAAAATAAAAAATGATTTAGTTTTTCGAGTATTATTATTTTTCTCCCTCGCGAAACCTGCTTTGTGCAGAGAACAATATACTTTAAACTTTCAATAGTTTAAACATTTTAGGCTACAGGATATTACTACTTTTATATCGATGACATTGTTAATGAAAATTTCAGGTGCTCAAGTGTTCAATACTTAATTTTAACAGTGCCCAAAAGCATCATTATAATAACCTTCGTTAAACTAATGGTGTCAGTGTTTCAGTTAAATAAAATTTTCTTAATTTTTTCTTACAAACATTTCCATTATTCTTTTAAATCGATTATTTATTTGTTTCAATTTTGTTTCTTTTTCTAGAAGTATCTTTAATAAAAAAATTACCATTAATGAGCGATCTTATGTATCCGACTTAAAAAATCGTTCAAAGCCATATTTAAAAAAGCTGTAATTTGAATTATTCACAAAGTACTACATTCATTCTGGATTTAAACTATTTAATTAAGCCTGTTACTATAATCTTACAATTATCATAAAATAAAAGTCAAACTTTTTCCAATATGTCCAAAGGAAACTCTTAAAAAAGGCCTAAAAGAGTCGTAAGGCGCATTGTACCGGTTCACATTAATATCTATATAGGATAAAGAAAGTTTTATTTATTCTTCACCAATATTTTAGTCTTGTGTATCAAGATAATTGGATTATTTCACGATTTTTAGAAAATAACGGAATCGAAAGATTAGATTATATTATAGTATATTAAAATAATTCAGTGAATTATAAGGCCTTAAAACATGTTTTTTCCGCGCCACTTATCATGGACGTAAAAGTTCATTTTGGTAAAATAACCTAAAAAACCTGCCACCTGCAGGTGCCCGTCGTGCCCCCTTTATACTTTTTTTTTAAATTAACATAACTTTATTTCTAAGCAATGTAAGACATTCGTTCAAAATGCTATTAAAAGTTAAGGGTTTAAACTACAAAACTCATCAAGTCTCAAAGGTTCTAAGGTTTTATTTTGGCTTTGGCCAGAGCTTATAAAAATGGAGGGCATCACATTTTTCTAGTCCAAACTTTTGATTATTTTTGTAACAATTATATTAATTATTTTCATTCAATAACATCATGGGGAAAATGCAATAGTATTAAACAGTTACACAAAAAAATTTACGTCAGGACATTATTTTATTTTGGCAAAATATCCAGTGACCAATCTGCCCGCCAAACCCGTCGTGCCCTCCTCGCCCCTACATAGACTCTGAATCATGTCGTCTCTAATATGGCTACCGCCGCGTAAATGATACCTTTCGAAATTTGTAATACCTTTAATTATTATTTTTTCACGTATTCGGTCACTCAAAACAATTATTTTAACGTAGTTCGTTTCTATAGATCTCAGTGTACACGAAACGCATTTTCCAGATTTTTTATATTTTTTTTAAATAACCCAATTAAGTGCGTGGAAACAAAAAGGGCGCATAGAACGATTTTGACAGATAAGTATTGTCCAACATGATAATTTTGGACATCGCTCAAAATTAAATTTTAACAATGGTTATGCAGAGAGAATTTCATTGCGCAACTATTGAATGTTAATACCAAATTTGTAGTTTATTTTTTAGTTTTTAGTTATTTACGAAAAACGAAAATTTTAATCCTGGAAAAATACAATTCATTTTTCTCTTCAACTCACCGAAACTTTGACAAATATGAATATTAACCTTTAAAAGTTTCACACAATATTCTTTAAGATATTCTTTGAGATATAAAATGTTAATAAAACTAACAAAACATTTCAAGGCCAAATAGCGAATTTTTTAAAATATTTGGTCGAAATCGGGAATTGATTTTTTCATTCGTAAAAGTTGTTTTACAAATTTTTGAATTATCAATTTTTACCTATACTAAAATCTTTACTATGAGTTGAAGAAGTCTTTTGGAAAGTTTGAGATCTCCAGGTTATATGGTTAAAAAGTATTGGCAATTTTTATATCAGAGTGACTCCGCGCACACGACGAGATCAGGTGAAACCTACCGACTAAAGACCTCGCGAAGCCACGATCTATTATTATGCGTGTGTCTTGCCCATCTCGGATACTTAGTATCTACTGTACTTTACATGCATTGCTTCTTCAGTAATATAAGTACAAGTCATTTATGATAGCATAAGGCATTTTTCGAGAATCGAAAGAATTCGATAAAGACGTGTTATGATCGTTCGAGGATAAACAAATATTGGGAATTGAATAATAAAAACTTATTATTATATATATATATATATATTATATATAATATATATTATATTATATTTATATAGCTAAATTTTTTAACAAAATATATTTAAATACACGAAAAATATATTATGATATTCATATTTTAATAGGTATTTGTCTTAGGAAAAATCTTAATTTTAAGTTGTCCTTTTAGCTCAGGAGGAAATATTTATCACTAGAGAAGGCTCTTTTAATTATATAAATTCTGTTTCAGCATATAATAAAATTAAAATTATCATCGTCTGTCACTACAATACGTTACATCATAATACAGAAGTAACAAAATCATATTTTTTTCTTTCAAACTTCGTTCAAAATGCTATTCCAAAGTAAATATTCCACATACCATTATATCTATATCTACTACCAAGCATATACGGAGAAATGGAAATAGCATATATGCGTATAGATATACGATCAGTAGATAAGTGCCGAAGTAGGTGCTTCCCAGTAACAAGTAGTGCGAACACGTATATATACCGCAGCTATGATAATAATATCACTCACAGTAATTCTTATCTATTTAATAAAATACGAAAATACATTATTTTAAAAGAATCTAATAATAAACAGTGATTTTATTGTATTGTGTTCTATTATAGTAAATGATACCGCTGTAGCTCTTTATTCGTGGCTTAGGTTAGGAAGTGCACACATAATTACTAATCACAGTATCACATAACTGGATAAATCTCGACATATATACACACTCGTCATCCTGAAGTTTTTTAGGTTAGTTCGTTGCAGACTATAAGTATAAGACAACTACTATGTGTTAATGTACACTTAAGGTAATAGAATAACATCTGTGGCGAACCGGAAAAACGACTTAAGTCCACTTTTCTTGAAAATTGAGTTTTGAGCGATTTTAGTATCCTTACATAGTAAATTTTTAGATAAACATGTAAAAAATCAAGAAAGTGTAAAAATCACTGACCGTATCAACTATTTATGAATTTTTTAACATTAGTTTAAATGGAAATTAAAAGCTTTAAATCTTAATATCTCAAAAACATGAAAAGTGGACTTAAGTGGTTTTCCGGGAACTCACAAATATAATATGCACAAAATGTATAAAAGTATAAACTTTCGCTGCATTTTGAAGATTTCTTATACGTTATCACGTTTTTAAGACTCATATTTTAACTGTAGCAAATTGAACTATTATGTGTCAATGTTAAAATTATACATTATTTTACACTTTTGGGTATATATTTCTAAAACTTTAATATGTTCTTGTTGACTTGTTCAATGTTTAAAAAAAAATTTTATGTATTTCTTAAAAGATTTTAGACATTAATAAAGGGAAAGAAACGTAATTAAATGTAAAATGTGAAAAAATATGCAAAAATTTGAAACAATGTGAAAAATGTAGTAAAACGTATAAAAATGTAATAAAATATAAGAAATTAAGACATAAAGAAAAGTATGAAACATGCAAAAATATGTGAAAGTGAGAATAAAATCGTAAAAATCATGATTCAAATTCATAACAAATTCGAATTTTCTAATATTTATATACATTTTCTTAAATTTTAATCACAATTCAATACAAATTAGTTTCATATCACATCGAACAAAGTTTGAATGTAGAAGTTGAAGTTAGTACTTTTGCGATCGATTTTATTCTTATTAAACTTCGCCATATGCGTAAACATAGATGGCATCGAAAAAGAGCTAACTTCAACTCCCATATTCAAATTTCGTACAGAGATATGTGTAGATCTGTGGATGTACATCACAGTAGACAGGTCATTAAAGCTGACATATGATAAATCTATAAAATATGATAAGTAGACATATTATTGAAAAGATGCTCAGAATTACATAATTACTTATATGATTATATATATGATATGTCACGTGATATGTAAACACATTAACAAAAATATATTAATTCGAAAACACTGTTTTTACTTTTACACGTAATATTCTATTGCATATTATTATGCAAATGGCATATTAATATCCAAATGATGGTTAACACTTAAATCTCCGATTTTATGATTTAATTTTTTTTTAATTCATACATAAGTCTTATACGATAAAGCCTATGCTTTGTTGTATCCTCCTGAATTATTATACGACAAAGCATTCTCGCGAAAAAAACAAATCAAAAATATTTCTTCCCTTTGCAATACAGAAAGAGAAAGCAACATCGTGCTTTACAAAGAAAAAAGAGCAACGATCAACCATGAATGACGGAAAAAAGATCCGAGTGTGCGTGCTCGGCGCGGGTGCGGCCGGCTTGTGCGCCGCGCGACACTTGGCCGCGGATCCGAGCAGATTCGAATTCACGGTGTTCGAGAGGACGAGCGTCGTGGGCGGCACCTGGGTCTACACCGACAAGGTGGGACTCGACGAGGACGGCCTGCCGATTCACTCAAGCATGTACAAAAATCTCAGGTGAGGATCGCGTGTGCACGAGAATTTAAGTTCCGCTGAATTCGGAAGATTCTTGTAAGGTAGACATATTGGTGATTTTTCTGAATATTCGATAATTTACCCGAGTAAAAATGATTTATATATAATGATATATAAAATCATATATACCTATATATAATTATATTTGATTATATATACTTATATATAATTGTATATATTATCATACATAATTATATATAATTATATATCATATCATACATAATTATATATAATTATATATCATATCATACATAATTATATATAATCATATATGATTATAAATAGTTATATAGAGACAAAATTTATATATAATTATATATAATTATTTATAACTATATATGATTTTATATATAATTATATATAAATCATTTTTACTCGAGTATACACATATTCTTTTTTGTAATAACAAAAGTATAATAGTTTTGTTTTTATTTTTATTTATATATAGATTAATTAGTGAATTATTTACATTAAAAGATTAACATTTCTGAATACTAAGTATATATAATTTACTATGTTCACTTTATAAACAATTAGAACAAATTTACCGAAAGAAATTATGAATTTCCCGGATTTTCGAGAAATCAAAGGAGGAAAGAAGAGTTGCGTATCTCACGACGCTATTTTGGACTACTTAAAATATTACGCGGATTATTTTAATCTTAACCAGTTTATAAAGGTAAATACCTTGATTTTAATTTGTATAAGACATTTATGCATTCGTTTTGCAAAAAACTAATATAAAGCATTTTAGTTTAACACGATAGTGGAGAGTGTTAGACCAAAAAAGTTGGAAAACGAATCTACCTCAGAACAATGGAAGGTCAAAGTGAAACATTTCACTACATCTGAGACGAAAGAACTCACTTACGATGCAGTTATGATTTGCAACGGGTAATAACTATTCTTATTATGTCGATGCAAATTCAAAATAATGAACTTACTTTCAATAGAGAAAAATACGAATATTTAGTTAACAGTGTATTTTTGTACATTCTGAATTTTTATGATATTTTTGAGGATTTTACAAGAATACAAATAGTAAAAGATAAAAGCAAAACTTAGCCCGGTATCATTCGATCTTTTCACGATGTAACGTCAATCAAAGACCTATATAATAAGCTGAACTTTATTAAATTAAATTTACTTTTTAAAATACAAAAATAAATACACGTCGGCTTAGTCTCTTTATCATATACACGAAAGTCAATCAAAAAATGAATTTTTTATTATCCACTATTATTAAATAATAATTGGCACGTTTCGTTACTGCGTCACAATAATATAGACACTACTTCGATCCCTACATCCCGCAAATCCCGGGACTGAACAATTTCCAGGGACGAGTGTTGCACAGCCACGACTACCGCGCACCCGAGCACTTCGCGGATAAGAGTGTAATTCTGCTGGGAGCCTTGAGTTCGGGCGTCGATATCGCGATGGAATTGTCAGAGACGGCGTCGCGTGTCTATCTGAGTCACAACAACGAAAGGTATATCATGATACGTTTCTAATAATGTGTTAACTATGCGCTACATATTGTTATAAGTATATGAAGTGATCATGGGCATTTGGAAGAATTTGCAAAACACAAATGTAAGAATTTAAAAAATATCGTTTTGTACCTCTCTAACCTAAGAATCGCAACTTTGAGATAATTTTTAGGCTCTCGATATATAAAATATTGTTAGTCATTGGCGGGTAAGTTGATTTTTAGCCCATGTGACTTTTGTCCCTCGCTTCACTCGGGCGATAAACGTCCCATGCGCTAAAAAGCCAACGTACCCGTCTATCGGTCTCGTAAAGTACTATTAGGCCAGTCAAATTAGGTTCGAAAGACTGAAATTTTGACAAAAATACCAACAACTTAGGATAAGGTCTTTAATAGTTCGGATATGTGTGAAACAATAATTTAACAATGGAAACCATCAAATTTGTAAAGCAAATTAACAATAAACAATTAAACTTTGATTTCAGCATCTTTTTATTTCATATTTGGCTCTGTATCTTGTAAAATACTGATTATAGCGTAAAAAGTTGTTAGTAAACGTTGTACGTTATTAAATTATGTACAAAAAAGTCAAGGGAGGCACTCCTCTAAGTCCATTAGTTTACTCGAAAATTGAAAAAAATCACGGAATTCGTTAAAATTGAAGATTGCTAATAATTTTTGTAAAAATCACTATTTGACATCTGCATTTTAGGAAAAGAAAGTACTCAACTGCCCGGAAGAGCATACCAAATTTCAAGCAAAAATCTCGGTTTTCATTGAAAATTGATAGTTTTTCCTACATAACAGTGGGTATACTGTCTAAAAATTTATGAAAATTTACAAAAAGCTATCTTTTTACGTACCAAATATAACTACCATTTAAAATTTTTTTTATCTTGTAACTAGCAATTTTCTTCACAATTTACTGCAGGATCACCTTAAGGGGAAGTCGGAGCGAACTTTACCACAGTGACCTCCACTTCGCGCCGTATTTTTCGTTATACGTCTAAAATTTACACAGTAACATAAAAATGCAGGGTGATAATGATTTGTTATTGTGTAAAGAACAGTGCCCAACAGCGTTTTTATTTACTAATAGCTTCAAAAGTTATTTATTATGAAATATTATTATAATTTACCAATAGTAAACGGTCTAATGACGGTAATATTACCGTTTCTTAACCTCATTGACGACTTCACCTCGCGTTGTATGTACAATATTGTTAAAAGACAATCGAAAATCAGGGTTATTGGTAGAACTTCATAAAATAAAGGAATTTGGACTAGTTTCTAGTGAAGTCAATTTTTTCCCGCAAATACGGGGAAAAAGTAACTTTCTTTTCGCTAATCATTTTTGCGGGCAAAAAGTAACTTTTTTCGCTAATCATTTTTGAGGGCAAAAAATGTAATTTTGGTCTCGCTTTGCGGGGAAAAAAGTGGCCATTTTCGTTGAGATGGACAAAAAGATTTTTTCTGTTATATTTTGATAACATATTAAAGCTAAAATTGAAATTCTTCGTATATTTGGTTACACATACCCTTTTATATACCCTTGCAAAAAGAAAAACAATCACGTATTTTCGGCCACGCGTTCACAGAATGTCCAGCCTTTTACCGGGCCAACGTCTGACGGAGGTGCAGGGAATCGAGAGATTCGAGAACGGCGAGTTCGTACTGCGAGACGGCACGCGGCTGGGCAACTTGGATGCGCTCGTGTTCTGCACGGGCTACCACTTTGGTTATCCCTTTCTTGACGGGACGAGCGGTATCGCAATCGAAGACAACCACGTGACGCCGCTCTACAAACATCTCGTCAACGTCGAGCACCCGTCCATGTGCATCGTGGGTGTACCCACGATCGTTGTTCCCTTTTCGCTGTTTCACATGCAGGTATTAACAACACGATGAACTTAAATAATGTCAATAATGTCTATTATATACGGTATGGTCATTGAATTTGGGTCAGCTCTAATGTAGGTCGATATCATACACACGCAGCTCACACACATTAACACACGCACACACGCACACAGCCATACACGATGACACACACACGCGCGCACACAAATACATACACACTACAGCCACACACATACACACACCTACACACATACATACACATTCATTATTACACAAATTACCTTTCAAGGCAGCGGTTAATGACAAATAAGCTCACTTTTCTCGTAAAAAAATATTGTTCCATGCATATATTCAGTTTGATTGATAAGTTATGAAAAAATTACTTTCTTGTCGATTTTCTTCATTGATTTTAGACCCAAAGTGACTAACATATAAATTTAACGAAACTCGAAACTCAAAAATATATAAATACACATTTCTTCAGCACGATACCAAAATCTTTATCCCATAACAAAGCTCCTTGGCTGCTCTGCAGGTGCAGTACTTCCTCTCGCTCTTGACTGGCAAGCACCAGCTGCCTCCAACCTCCGAAATGCTCGAGGACTCCAAGCTGAAACCCGGGCAGAAGAAGCGTCACGCGCACAGGCTGTTCGAGGCCCAGTGGGCCTACAACGACGAGCTGGCCCGAGCGGGTGGTTTCGCGCCGCTGCCCGCCTACTACAGACTCGGCTTCGAGCTCTGGTGCGCGAGCAGGTTGGAAAATCTGGCCGCGATCAAGAGCAAGGACATGCGCGTGGCCGAGGACGGCCTGAGCGTCGAGATTGCGTAGAAGGGCGAGATAACGGTGCACGTGAATTTGAACTTTTGGTCCACCGAACGGACGTATTTCATTATTGGAAATCCCATTTTTCTATCATGAATGTTACTGGCTAATTGAGTATTAGTATCGAAAATAAGTAGTTGTAATTAAACATTTATCCAAAATTACGTAACGTTCAGACGTAATTAATACCTTTCGTGATATGTAACAAAGAATCATTAAAGTAAATTTTACACGAATATTTAAACGTTTATACGAGTGACTATGAACGAATACAAAATAATAGTATTTTTATATATGAATTACGTTTAGTACGATATTGTAGGATTAAATATTTTAGAAATTAATCAAAATTGTACACTTCTAATCAAGTTTTTTAAAAAAATATATGTATTTAATCATAAATTAAGCAAACAAAATTATCAAATTACAATGTAACTATAAGAAAAAGATGTGTAATTAACAAAATAAAATTCGTTATATAAATACATGTCTGTTTTGATAAGTAAAAGTTAAAAAATTGATGTTATTAAACAGCGTATCAAGGTAACAACGTTTATTACAGAATAATTTGCGCAATGTTTCCTTTACGCACGGAAACTTATACTTCATTTATATACTCGCTTATATACTGTCTAATTCTAGACAATACGATGGACATATCTATTATAATTCTCAGGGGAGAATTATCCAGTACCATCCCCATAGCTTTTTTGACTGTAAATTTTTACCTGTAGCAGAAAATAAAAAATAAAATATGGAAAGTATTCCTTAAATAGACCTTTTATAAATACAGTAATTAATCAAATCCAATGATCAAATTCAATGATTCGAATTAATTATTAAAGTGTAAGCCTATACTTAAATAGGATCAAAAAACGTTTTTATATTTATGATCGCCTATAATTTGTTTAAATTTCTTTTTAAATATACTTCTTATTCTGAACTATGATGATAAAAGTATCAAGTATATAATTATGAAATTAACAAAAAACAATTTAATTAAGGGGGAATTTTAACTGTATACGAGCCCTGGTGGAAATGAATGTATTAAAAACGACCAAGAAATTAGTATATGGCTAGAAGAAATAGCTTATATCTAAGTAGTAATTAAACGTTTTTTTAGTTGTTTTCGGGCATTTCTTGCTATACTTCGAAAAGCTTGGCTTTTATGATTTATGAATTAGAAGCAAAAAAGTCTCTAAATACAGTACATGAATCAGGTTGCTTTTAAAAATAAAAACTTTCTTATATTAACATTTACAAGTTTCTAGTACTATTAAATAAGCCTGACCTCATTCTTCGATTCATAAGAAATTTAGAGGCGTATCCATTTTTTATAGGTATGCTTAGAACACGCAAAATCTGTACTCGTGTCGCAAAAAATATTGTATGTATTTCTGCATTCAAGATCCATAATTTTGAATTAGCATATTCGATGCGTCATTTTGGACAATTATTGATTTCAAATTTGGAACTAGTGATTTGAAAAGGCCGTGCTCGTTCACCTTTGACTCGTACTGCAAATACACGAAGTCAAAAAGCCCACTAGCCCTTGGTGCACACCATACTTTATGTGACACATGTGTATACTTTTCCGAAAAAGTTTCGAAAAGTACAAATAAGTAAATAAATTAATAGCGGGCAATAAAGTGGCCATTTTTTACTACTGTATTGTTTGTCCGTCGATAAGAAAACAAGCACTTTAGCCTCGCTTTTCAGGTCCAGAAAATCGCGAAAATTGTACATGTGTTACACAAAAGTCTTTTTGAAACACATGAACGATTTTAAAGTAATTATTTTACGCCCGATGTTCATTTAAGGCGGGCATTAAGCGAGCACATTACGCTCGCTCGATCCGCCAATAGAAATGAGAATAAAACTGGTCTAAACTTGGTTTGTGAAAATCAATATATGTGTTACAAAAAATATAGTGTGCATCCCGGGTGAGAGGGCCTTATGTACAATTTTTTATTTCCACTATGGCTGTAATACAGCTTTCGTAATTATGAAAATTATGATGTTTACTAATCTAAACTATGAACTATTGGTATAATACTACATATACATTTTGATCATGTTTCTTCTGCACTTTAAAATTCTTGAAGGAGATACCGGAGACCAATGGATATTCTGATAATCAAAACCGGGCTGTATTAAATACCTTGAATTTCAGCATCCAAATGTGCATGAGCATGTATTCAAGTGCACTTCAGTACTTCCTTATTTCACTCGAGCAGACTGACTTTCATTCGCAATTTAATAATAGCAATCAATAATAAGGAGGTATTCTGGTATTCCAATTGATTGCAGTAACCACCTACCTTATGACTTTTCAACAGAGCAACAGCAATCATGTGCATCGAAACCCAAATCTCCTATCGCTCAAAACTTGAGCATTAAAATAGCAGCAGGAGGTTGATGGAAGACATGTTGAACTTCTGCAAAGCTTCAGTGCTTCTCTACAGGGAGCTGACTCATTAATCGACATGTGTAAATCTTGCCTATAAACAAAGAAATTTTATTCTAAATTATTATTAAATTAAAAATGTTTTTAAATTTCTTTTTCCAAGATCTTTTTTCCATACAAGTATTGATTCTACAATTTTTATTATGTTAATATTAAATGCATAATAATTTATATTTAAAATATATATTAATTTATTTTATTAAATTACTTACTCTTATCAAAATTATTTTAAAACAAGTTATTATGAGTCTTCTTGCAAATGGGACAGTAGTTATGACTTTTCAAAGTCCTCAATATCGTGAAAGACTTGCATTTTACATCATCTTGCACAAAACTAACATTGATTGTAATATAGTCCCATGTGCTTTTGAATTTGGGGGTCCTCAAACGATGGTTACAGAAAAAATGCAAGTTATAAATATCTGAACAGCTATTTAACTGCAGTATGATAATCATCAGGCATATTCCGTTCTATATTCTTAGGATTCTGTAAAATATAATTTATTCCTATATTGATATAAGGTAGGTATAGACAATTTATAAAAAAAGATAATTTATATATTTTTACCTTCTTATAGAATGATGTAATTTCAGAAATTTGTATGCACAAGTCTCTGGTATGTTCTTCTTCAGAAATGCTTGACTCGATATATTGAATATCCAAAGAAATTATGAATCTGTGTATTAACAACAGGTATTCATATATACACATCACGGGATGTGATTTGTGATTTATAGGTTATATCGCTCAACTTATTAATAATTTTTTAAACATTAAAACTTATTTTAATAAGTTAAATTATAAAAATAGCATTAAACGTTTCTGCAACAATCTTATATTTATGTGTAAATTATATTCAAAATATATTAAAAAATCTGATGTTTTTCGTAGTATTTTAAGCACAGCTATCGAAAAACATTCTATCGAAAGGTGGGTTTTTCATGAGGAAGTAGATAAAGATGAATATGCATGAAGCGATTAAGCATGTAGACTTTATAGACGTTAAAAACGTAATTTACGTCTAGAATCCCGTGATGTGTATATGAATATCGGTATATATATATATATATATATATATATATATATATATATATATATATATATATATATATATATATATATATATATATATATGTATATATATAGTATACTAATAATATATATATATGTATATATATAGTATACTAATAATATATATATATATATACAGGAATTTACAGTTGAATAGTTTTAACGTATACTAATAATAAATATATACAACTTAGCCCCACTTTTTTCCTACCATTGACATCAGCGCAGCCAAAACCGACGCCCGACAGAAGTGGAGGCAGCGCGAAATTCAAATAATGTAATTTTTACCCAAAAAAAATATATCCAAAAAAATTTTTTTATACCCTGATAAATTATCTTAAATCACAAGTAAACAAGTTACAATGACAGAAATAATTATTTATATTTCTTTATCTATATTTTTTCAATTTTAAAAATCCATCATTGTAACATGATTTCTTTTAAAAATGGACTTATTGTCACTTAAAAATAGTAAAATAAGATAGTTCAATGATGTACATAAAGTATGCATTCGATATAAAGTGGAAATAATTAGTTATTACCGTTATTAAAGTAATTATAAGAATAATGAGTTGATCACGCTTCAGCGCTACGTCGTTTGCCGACTCGGCAGGTAAAACAGCGTGGATGCTATAGTTTCCGTAAACTCAGGTAAGATCAGACGCCAGATGGTGGCACTCGCGATTTCTTTAAGGCTTTTCATTATGTACTCCGATGTTGATGAATTTTTCAATATCTGATAGAAGCTTTAATTCGCCTAATTGTTTATTTAATATCAAATATTTTTTTTTCGGATAAACAACTAAGCGTCCTTGTAAATTGCATTTATTTCTGTGTACACAGATAATTACAAAAAAATTAATTTTTTGATAAACTAATAAGTGTTTTTGAGTAAATTGAATTTATTTATGTCTAAACTGATAAATCAATAGAATGGGGGTTTCTGCAAAAGTATTTATATGAGTATGCACATAATTAGAAAACAATGTTTATCATTGCCGTGATTTCCGACTACATAGGATATAGTATGTGCATAGTGCAAAAGTCTTTAAACGCGGGGTTCTGGTTTATATCATATTAAATACATATGCTTTGTAATCTAATATTTATCGATGAGTTGACTACATTTATTTCTGAATACACTGATAATATAGAAGACTACGAGATGCACTGCGGCGATTTTCAGTCTGCAATTAACGTAGATAGCTAAAGTGCAAAAGACTTTAATTGACGTAAATGTTTATTTTGAATACAATTTTTTTTAAACATCTAAGTGTTTTACAGTAAAATTCATTTTTTTCAGAGTATGCATATGATTGGAAAACCATGTACTTCATTTAGGCGATTTTTGAACTACATCCAATGAAGTATGTACAAAGTACAAAAGTCTTTAATCACGGGGTAATGGTTTATATAATATAATATAAATATTTTTTATAACTAATATGTGTCCATACTTAGACTTCATTTATTTCTCAATACGGTGATAATATAAAAGTCTACGAGATGCCCCGTGCCGATTTTCAGTCTGCAATGAATGTACATAGTTAAAGTGCAAAAGTCTTTTATTCGCGTCATTGTTCACTAATATTAAATAATTGATTTTCGGATAAGTCGCTAAGTGTTTTCGATTGAAATGCATTTATTTCGGGGCGTGCTAATAATTTGAAAACAATGCACTTCATTACTGCAATTTTGCAACTGCATCGAATGAAGTATGTACAAACTGCAAAAGTCTTTAATCGCGGGGTAGTGGTGCATATAATATTAAATAAATATTTATTTGAAAGTAATAAGTGTCTTTGAGTAAAATGCGAACTTTTCTGACTACGCTGATAAGTACAGGACTGTATGTACTCGTATTACCACTGCGATTCCCAGGCCGCATGGAATGTGCACAACGAAAGCGCAAAAGTCTTTAATTGGCGTAATTGTTTATTGCGAATTATATTTTTTTTAATAATAACTCAGTGTAGTAGAGTAAAATGGATCTATAAATGCATTTATTTCGGGGCGTGCTAATAATTTAAAAACAATGCACTTCATTGCTGCAATTTTGCGACTGCTACGAATGAAGTATGCTCAATATTAAATATAATATTAAATAGTTATTTATTTGAAAGTAATAAATGTCTTTAAGTAAATGGCGATTTTTTCTGACTAAGCTGATAAGTACAGGACTGTATGTATTATGACAGCGATTCTCAGGCCGCATGGAATGTGCACAACGAAAGTGCAAAAGTCTTTAATTGGCGTAATTGTATATTTTGAATGATATTTTTCTTTTTTATAAATAACTCAATGTAGTTGAGTAAAATAGATCTCTTCTGAGTATGCATATGATTAGAAAACAGTATACTTCATTGATGCGATTTTCAGACTATATCGAATGAAGTATGTACAAACTGCAAAAGTCTTTAATCGCGGGGTAGTGGTGCATATAATATTAAATAAATATTTATTTGAAAGTAATAAGTGTCTTTGAGTAAAATGCGAACTTTTCTAACTACGCTCATAAGTACAGGGCTGTATGTATTATCATAGCGATTCTCAGGTGCGTGGAATGGGAATAACAAAAGTGCAAAAGTCTTTAATTGGCGTAATTGTTTATTGCGAATTATATTTTTTTTATTAATAACTCAGTGTAGTAGAGTAAAATGGATCTATAAATGCATTTATTTCGGGGCGTGCTAATAATTTAAAAACAATGCACTTTATTGCTGCAATTTTGCGACTGCATCGAATGAAGTATGGGCAAATTGCAAAAGTCTTTAATCTCGGAGTAATGGTGTATATAATATTAAATAAATATTTTTTAAAAACTAATAAGTGTCTTTGAGTAAATGACGATTATTTACGACTACGCTGATAAGTTCAGAACTGCATGTTTTCCCACTGCGATTCTGCCGCATGGAATGTAAATAGCTAAAAAGCCAAAGTCTTTCATTAGCGTCGTTGTTCACTAATATTAAGTAATTCATTGACGAATGCTTATCATTGAGGGTATGAAATAGCACTCAACTTGAGCGATTTTCCATACAGGTTTTGTTATAAAAAATCTAATTGTTATGTGCATTGTAAGAATTGAAGATGTTTGCGCTTCCCGATTATCCGGTCCGACTTCCTTAAATTACCCAGAATATAATGTGGTAATTTTTCCAGAGACAGTGATGTACATTTTGCCCTTTTTAACAATTATTTGTTAATTAGTGAAAATTAAATTGCTATGCTCAATTGACTAATGAAAGATCTTTGCACTTCCGTTATACCCACTTTGGCTTCTCTACCTTGGCAAAAGTGTGCGATAACAAGGGAGTAAGAGATATTAGCATAAGTAAAATATTTAACTTATAATAAATTTGCTGATAAATTTATTATATAAAAAAGGCAAGACAACAATTTCCTTGTTAAAATTTTTCTTAGAATATGTAAAGTAAAAATTGAAGATCTTTGCGCTTTCCCGATTTCGTTAAATTACCCAGAATATACTGTGTTGATTTTTCCACGGTTAGTTATTAATATTTTTTCCTTTTTAACCGTCAATTGTTTATTTACATTTAAATGTGTTTACTAAGATTGATAATTAAAAATTGTTCCGCTTTCTTTAACCTCGATGTGACTCTTGTACTCTGACGTTAGTATGCAGTGAGAACGGGGTAAGAGATATCGGCCTCGAACAATTTACTTGTTAATAATACGTCTAATATATATAATAATAATAACTATTGTCTTTATTCATTAAATTATTGAGAAAAAAATACGTTCATCACAGTTGCTGTAAAAAGTATCATAGCATATTGTGGGTAATTTATGGAAACAACTGGCCGCGGAATGAGAACGCGCAAAAATCTTTAATCTTTACTATGTACATAATAATTAAAATTTTTGATAAGTACATTATTGTCCAAAGTCTTTCTCAATTAACATATTAATAAACAATTGATTATTCTTAGCTGAAATATTTAACATGCACCAATACCTCTTATCAAATTTTCATTGCATACTTTAGTCGAGGTACACGAGCTAAACGGCGAACAGTATCTCATTTTGGTTTTTCTTGCTTTAAAATCAAATATCTTTTGATCTAATCGATGATTCGTCGTGATTCTTTTTTTAAATTGAAGCTCAGATAATCAGGTATTTTGAAAAAATATTTAATAATGCCTTTTGAAGATATATAAATCAGGAAAAATTGGCGAAGTTGATAACTTTTGCAAATATCTAACAAGACTTACTTCATCCTAATGAAATTTGTATTTTTATAATTTGTAAACCTAATATCCGATGTAATAGGTCATACTTGACTTGCTTCAGCGTCTAAACGTTTTCTGGATTTTTTCTCTTTTCAATGAATGAGCAGAACTGTATAAAAATGCCAAAATTCTGATTTCTTTCAATTTCTGAGGATCTAGTTTCATTCTGAATACCTATTAAACTAATTATGAATAAAATATTATTAATTAACAATTATATATACTATTGAATCCATAAACTCCTGTACACTGTAAATTCATAACCTTAACCTCGACAAACTTTAATCCCGTGATCCTTTAACTCCACAAATGCTTAAACTTATCAATTTCTATACCCATAAACTCCTAAAACCTTGATTCTATAAACGCTTGTATCCATAATCCTTCATATCCTTCTCCTTGCAAACCCTTAATCCCGTAAATACAGTAAACTCGTAGACCTTTTCATCATTAATTTTTTAATCCATAAACCTCTATCCCCTTTAACCTATAAGTACCTGATCCCAATCGGCCAATCTACTTTCACTCACCCTTGCATACAAACACACTTATAAATAATTATTCTATTTTATAACAATTATAGACCCTATTTTACAACTTGCTAAATGTTTTTTACACAAGACCTTAACACATTTTTTTTAATAACATCGAATAACAAAGTAATCAAATTTTAATTTAACTATATGTATACATTCAAGATTCTTTACAAGAATCTTCAAGAAAATCTGGACTATCAATGGTATCTTGAGTACTAATACTTTCTTCGTGTTCAACATTTTGCCTAAAAAGTAATAGGGCAACATTTAAATTCTGTCTTTGTCTATCTTATTTTTATAGAAAGCAAATTGCTAATTGTATAGAATAAAAATCATTTTTTCAATCTCTGCCTTATTGAAAATTTTTCTCAAAATCTTACATAAGATTTTACGTAAGATCTTACATAAGATTTTACGTAAGACCTTACATAAGATTTTACGTAAGATCTTACATAAGATATTGACTACAATCAAAAAATAATGATGTGTTTTAAGATCTTATTTAAGATCTTACGTAAGATCTTATCTAAGATTTTATGCAAGATCTTATGTAAAACCTTACTTAAGATCTTGTATCCCATTCAGTGTAAGATCTTAAATAAGCCATTAACAAAAAATATTTTTGGTATATGAAATCACAATCTTGTATAAGATCTTACACAAGACCTTATACAAGACTTTACACAAGACCTTACATAAAATCTTACACAAGTTCATCTATAAGACCTTTGAAATGAACTCTTTTTCATTGCCATATAAATTTTTTTTATGATAAGTAACTCAAGGTCTTACGCAAGATCTTGTATAAAATCTGGTACAAAACCTTGAGTAACTTATTATAAATGAATTTATAAGGTAATAAAAATAAGATCTTGTGCAAGATTTTATATAAAATTGTTTGTAAAATCTTATGCAAGATTTTGTGTGAGAACTGGTGTTAGTTCTTGAGTAAATTATCAACAACAAACAATCCGTATGTCTATGAAAGCAAGATCTTGTATAAGGTCGTGTATAAGACCTTGCGTAAGATCTTACGTAAGGTCTTGTGTAGGATCCTATGTAAGATCTTATGCAAGATCGTGCCTTTGTGAATTAAAAAATTTTTTTGTTAATGGTTTACTTAAGATCTTACACCAAATCTGACACAAGGTCTTACTTAAATGTGAATATTTCACAATCACTGAAAATAAATGATATTTACTTGTGTCTGAGATATCTATTCATTTCGACAGTAACTGGTTTCTCCCATTGGCCGTTTAATCGATTTTCAATATATATTACTGAATTATATTGCAACAATTTCCTAATAATAATTAAAATAATTCAGAAATATTCCAAAAAAATATTTCATGAAAGATTTCTGAATTATTTCACCAGAAATTTTCAGAAATATCAAACATTAAAATAATTCTGAAATGTTTTCCGAATATTCCAAAGAAATATTTTATGAAAGATTTTTGAAATATTTCAGAATTATTTTATTAAAAATTTTCGGTAAATATTTAACACTGACATAATTAACAAATAATTGAGAAATATTTAAAAGAAATATTTTTTGGAAGATTGGTGGAATATTTTAGAATTATTTCGCAAAAAATCCTCAGTAAATTAGAGGTCAAGAAATCATTCGGAAATATTCCAAAAATATTTCAAAAAAATATTTCATGAAAGATTTCAGAAATATTTTGGAAGTTTTTTGTGAAATATTTTAATGGAAGAAATTCGGAGACATACATTTCTTCCAGGAATATTTCATTGGAAGATTCCTGGAAAATTTCAAATCTTTGTGCCAATATTTCGGAAATATTTCGGAAATATTTCATGCTGTGTGGGTTGTGTGTGCACGCGTGTATGTATACAATTAATATACATAATCTTGAAAAGCGAAAAATAGAGTATTAGCATTTAATTTCTAAAATTTACGCGTTTATGCTTTGGTAATATCAATTTTTTAAAGGGTTAAAAGTAGAGTGCAGCTTCATAATTAGCGATTCGACAATAAAATAAGAATAATTAAGATGATGAAAATAATCGAGTTTTACAGGTATTCAGAGTTACATCAAATACTGAGCAGATGAAAAAACTCGAACTCTAGCGTTTTTATACATTTCTGCTCATTCATTGAAAAAAATTTTATACACAGAATGAATCAACTCTAGTATGACCTAATACATCGGATATTATATAGGATATTAATATAGGAAATTATGGATTCAAGGGTTAACGGGATTAAGAAATTAGGAGATTATAGGTATAGGAGTTTATAATTTTAAATTTCTATGGGTTACAGGGGTTATCAGACTACAGTTTTGCGAGGTTAAGGTTATGGGTTCAGCTGTTTATATGTTAACAGGAATAGGGGTTTATGGGTTTGGAAATTTAATGATGAAAAGGTCTACGAGTTTGAAGGCCAACGAATTTAAGGATTTATATTATGAGTTTACTGTATTAAGGGATTAAGGGTTTGCGCGGTTCAGGGTTAAGGGGATTATAGGTTCAAGAGTTTATACTATTACGGGATCAAAGGTTTGCTAGGTTAAGGGTTTCGGGGATTATGGGTTCAAGAGTTTATAGAATAAAGAGTTTACAAGTTTACTGTATTACTGGATTAGGGGTTTGCGAGGTTAACGGTTTAGGGGATTATAGGTTCAAGAGTTTATAGAATCAAGAGTTTACAAGTTTACTGTATTTACGGGATTAAGGGTTTGCGAGGTTCAGGGTATGTATTCAAGAGTTTATAGAATCAAGGTATTAGGAGTTTATGGGTATAGAAATTGATAAGTTTAAACATTTGTGGATTTAAAGGATCACGGGATTAAAGTTTGTCGAGGTTAAGGTTATGAATTTACAGTGTATAGGAGTTTATGAATTCAATAGTATGTATATAATTATTAATTAAAAATGTTTTATTCATAATTAATTTAATAGGTATTCAGAATGAAACTAGATTCTCAGAAATTGAAAAGAATCAGAATTTTGGCATTTTTATACAGTTCTGCTCATTCATTGAAAAGAAAAAAGATCCAGGAAACGTTTATAAGATGAAGCAAGTCAAGTATGACCTATTACATCTGATATTAGGTTTACAAATTATAAAATACAAATTTCATTAAGATGAAGTAAGTCTTTTTAGATATTTGCAAAAGTTATCAACTTCGCCAATTTTTCCTCATCTATATATCTTCAAAAGGTGTTATTAAATATTTATCCATGATTCGTGATTACCTGAGCTTCAATTTAAAAAAAAATCACGACGATTCATCGATTAGATCAAAAGTTATTTGATTTTAAAACAAGAAAAACCAAAATGTCACACTGTGCGGCGGGTAGCGAAAGCGCAAAGATCTTTAATCATAAACCCTGGTAAACAAATTTAACTTTAAATAAACAAGTGCTTGATAAAAAGGACAAAATGTTGGTCGCTGTCTCTGTAAAAATTATAACAGCATATTCTGGGTAATTTAAGGAAGGCGGGCCGGGTAAACGGGAAAGCGCGAAGATCTTCAATTTTTACTCTGAATATACTAAGCTTAATTTAGCAAGGAAATTATTGTCCTGGTTCTTTTTATTAATGTGTTGAGCAACAACTTATTTATTAAGTAAAATATTTAACCTATGCCATTACCTGTTACTAACTTGTTATCATACACTCTTGCCAAGGCAGAGATGCCAAAGTGGGGGTAAGGAAAGTGCAAAGATCTTTCATCGGTAAGCTGAGCATAGCAATTTCATTATTCACTAACAAATAATTATTGTAAAGGGCAAAATGTTCATCACTGTCTCTGGAAAACTTACCACGGCATATTCTGGGTAATTTGCAGAAGTCGGGCCGGGTAATTGGGAAAGCGCAAAGATCTTCAATTTTTACTCTGCATATTCTAAGAAAAATTTTAACAAGGAAATTATTCTCTTGATTATTTCTATTAATGTATTTATCAAAAACATTCTTTTTTAAGTAAAATATTCAAATTATGCCAATACCGCTTACTCCCTTGTTATCGCACACTTTTGTCAAGGCCGAGAATCCAAAGCGGAGGTAACGAAACCGCAAAGATGTTTCATCGGTAAGCTGAGCATAGCAACTTAATTTTTTCTGTAACTAATAATTCTTAAAAGAGCGAAACGTGCATCACTGGCTCTGTGAAAATTACCACAGCATATTCTGGAACCTCCCTAAACTTGGCATGGACATTTTCTATTTAGGTTATATAAACTAATAGATAATTTGCCGTAATTTATCCGTGAAGTCGAAAAATTTGCCGCGGATTTATTTTTAAAAATAATCGGGTACCCTGCTAACTTTGGAAAAAGTTAGCAGGGTACCCCCTTAAAACTACCAAGGAAGCATTCCACGTCATTGGGACAGGGCTTAAAATTTGCCGCTTTTTTGCCGTAAAACAACCCTACACTCAGATTTAGACGAACATTTTTTTAAGCGCTCATAAGCGCCAGAATACTCTAACTCAACATGAAGTTGGCAGGGTACTCCCGTAAAATCCACTAGACTAGATCGTACACTATTGGGTTAGAGCTCAAAATTTGCCGTAAATAATCCGAAAATTATCCGTCGAGGCGAAAAAATTGCCGCAGATTTATTTAAATTTAAATAACCGGGTCCCTGATAACTTTGGAAAAAGTTAGCAGGGTACCCCTCTTTAAACTATCAAGGCCGCATTTCACATCATTGGGACAGAGCTTACATTTTGCCGCTTTTTTGCCGTAAAACAACCTTGTTCTCACATTTACTCCAAACATTTTGTACCGCTCATAAGTGCCAGAATTTTCTAACTCAAGATAAAGTTGGCAGGGTACCCCCTTAAAACCCACAAAACTCCATCCTATACTGTTAGGTAAGGGCTCAAAATTTGCCGTAAATAATCCGCAAGTTATCCATCGAGATGAAAAATTGCCGCGGATTTATTTTTAAAAATAACCGGGTCTCTGCTAATTTTGGAAAAAGTTAGCAAGATACCCAGTTAGTTTTAAAAATAAATCCGCGGCAAATTTCTCGCCTCGACGGATAATTTACGGATAATTTACGGTAAATTTTGAGCCCCTACACAATAGTCTAGAACGCAGTTTAGTGTATTTTATGGGGGTGCCCTGCCAACTTCATTTTAAGGTGGAAAATTCTGGCGCTTATGCGCGGTACAAAATGTTTCGAGTAAATCTGAGAACAGTGTTGTTCTCATCGGGTACCCGATTATTTTTAAAAATAAATCCGTGGCAAATTTGTCGACGTCACGGATAATTTACGGATAATTTACGGAAAATTATCAATTAGTTTATATAACCTAAATAGAAAATGTCCATGCCAAGTTTAGGGAGGTTATTCTGGGCAATTTAACGAAATTAGGTTGGGTAATCGGGAAAGCGCAAAGATCTTCCATTTATACCATGCATATACTAAGAAAAATTTTAACAAGGAAATTATTGGATTGCCTTTTATATTAATGTATTGATCAACAACTTTCTTTTTAAGTTAAATATTTAACTTGTGCCATTACCTCTTACGCCCTTGTTATCGTACACTTTTGTCAATGCAGAGAAGCCAAAGCGGGGGTATCGAAAGTGTAAAGATCTTTCATCAGTCAACTGAGCATAGCAATTTAATTTTCCCTAATTAACAAATAATTGTTAAAAAGGGCAAAAAGTTTATCACTAGCTCTGGAAAAATTATTGCAGCATATTCCGTGTAATTTACGGAACCGAAGAAATCGAGGAATTGTGATGCGCAAACATCTTCAATTTTCACTACGCATATAACAATTAGATTTTCTATAAGTAAACCCGTACGGGAAAATCTCTCAAGATGAGTGTTATTTCGTACCCTGAACTGAAATTTATTCGAAAATGAATTATTTAATATTAGTGAACAAAGACGCGAATGAAAAACTTTTGCACTTTAGCTATCTACATTGATTCCAGACTAAAAATCGCAGTAGTGCACATACTAGTCTTCTATATTATCAGCGTATTCAGAAATAAATGAAGTCTACTTATGGACACAAAATAGTTATAAAAAAATATTTATATTATATTATATAAACCATTACCCCGCGATTAAAGACTTTTGCACATTGCACATACTTCATTGGATGAAATCCGAAAATTGCATAGATGAAGTATATGGTTTACTAATCATACGCGTACTCAGAAAAGATCCATTTTACTCTACTACACTGAGTTATATATAAAAAAAATTTAATTCACAATAAACAATTACCCCAATTAAAGACTTTTGCACTTTCGTTATTCCCATTCCACGCGGCCTGAGAATCGCTGTGATAATACATACAGTCCTGTACTTATCAGCGTAGTCAGAAAAGTTCGCATTTTACTCAAAGACACTTATTACTTTCAAATAAATATTTATTTAATATTATATGCACGACTACCCCGCGATTAAAGACTTTTGCAGTTTGCACATACTTCATTCGATGCAGTCGCAAAATTGCATCAATGAAGTGCATTGTTTTTAAATTATTAGCATGCCCCGAAATAAATGCATTTATAGATCCATTTTACTCTACTACACTGAGTTATTAATAAAAAAAAATATAATTCGCAATAAACAATTACGCCAATCAAAGACTTTTGCGCTTTCGTTGTGCACATTCCATGCGGCCTGGGAATCGCAGTGGTAATACATACAGTCCTGTACTTATCAGCGTAGTCAGAAAAGTTCGCATTTTACTCAAAGACACTTATTACTTTCAAATAAATATTTATTTAATATTATATGCACCACTACCCCGCGATTAAAGACTTTTGCAGTTTGTACATACTTCATTCGATGCAGTTGCAAAATTGCAGCAATGAAGTGCATTGTTTTCAAATTATTAGCACGCCCCGAAATAAATGCATTTCAATCGAAAACACTTAGCGACTTATCCGAAAATCAATTATTTAATATTAGTGAACAATGACGCGAATAAAAGACTTTTGCACTTTAACTATGTACATTCATTGCAGACTGAAAATCGGCACGGGGCATCTCGTAGACTTTTATATTATCACCGTATTCAGAAATAAATGAAGTCTAAGTATGGACACATATTAGTTATAAAAAATATTTATATTATATTATATAAACCATTACCCCGTGATTAAAGACTTTTGCACTTTGTACATACTTCATTGGATGTAGTTCGAAAATCGCCTAAATGAAGTACATGGTTTTCCAATCATATGCATACTCTGAAAAAAATGAATTTTACTGTAAAACACTTAGATGTTTAAAAAAAATTGAATCCAAAATAAACATTTACGTCAATTAAAGTCTTTTGCACTTTAGCTATCTACGTTAATTGCAGACTGAAAATCGCCGCAGTGCATCTCGTAGTCTTCTATATTATCAGTGTATTCAGAAATAAATGTAGTCAACTCATCGATAAATATTAGATTACAAAGCATATGTATTTAATATGATATAAACCAGAACCCCGCGTTTAAAGACTTTTGCACTATGCACATACTTTATCCTATACAGTCCGAAATCACGGCAATGAAAAACATTGTTTTCTAATTATGTGCATACTCATATACATACTTTTGCAGAAACCCCCATTCTATTGAATTATTAGTTTAGACATAAATAAATTCAATTTACTCAAAAACACTTATTAGTTTATCAAAAAATTATTTTTTTTGTAATTATCTGTGTACACAGAAATAAATGCAATTTACAAGGACGCTTAGTTGTTTATCCGAAAAAAAAAATATTTGATATTAAATAAACAATTAGGCGAATTAAAGCTTCTATCAGATATTGAAAAATTCATCAACATCGGAGTACATAATGAAAAGCCTTAAAGAAATCGCGAGTGCCACCATCTGGCGTCTGATCTTACCTGAGTTTACGGAAACTATAGCATCCACGCTGTTTTACCTGCCGAGTCGGCAAACGACGTAGCGCTGAAGCGTGATCAACTCATTATTCTTATAATTACTTTAATAACGGTAATAACTAATTATTTCCACTTTATATCGAATGCATACTTTATGTACATCATTAAACTATCTTATTTTACTATTTTTAAGTGACAATAAGTCTATTTTTAAAAGAAATCATGTTACAATGATGGATTTTTAAAATTGAAAAAATATAGATAAAGAAATATAAATAATTATTTCTGTCATTGTAACTTGTTTACTTGTGATTTAAGATAATTTATCAGGGTATAAAAAAATTTTTTTGGATATATTTTTTTTGGGTAAAAATGACATTATTTGAATTTCGCGCTGCCTCCACTTCTGTCGGGCGTCGGTTTTGGCTGCGCTGCCGCCGGCCGCCCCGCGCGCACTCACACAATCGATACACTGCACACATGACCCGCGGTGTACGTGCACAACACGTACACACACGCCCTCGAAGGAGCGCGATCCTTTTTTTTATCGCGGCTGCAGTCTGCACAGCAGAAATGCAGATATAGCTATAGCCCACACACAGGCAAAGTGCAAACTCGTCGTAAGTGCAGACTGCAGACGTGCAGTGGTGTAGGCGACAGCCCACGTGTACGTGTTTTAAAGCTTGCTGAAGTATTTTTTTTCTCGCTCTTTTCTCCTCTAGTCTAGAAGTTGCAACTGACTCGCTCGTCAAATCTGAATTTCTAATTGTCATTTTGCATAATCGAGATACGACGATTTATGGACTAT
Source organism: Gastracanthus pulcherrimus (assembly GCA_949152435.1). Lineage (NCBI taxonomy): Eukaryota > Metazoa > Arthropoda > Insecta > Hymenoptera > Pteromalidae > Gastracanthus > Gastracanthus pulcherrimus. The sequence continues at coordinate 24,195,219 of OX424572.1, read as the reverse complement.
GATGTTTTACATTTGAATTCTGATTCTATTTTGGTATGAGCTACTATTTATGTTCATCCGCGATACCACCACTTAGTTACCGCAAACTGCACGTATTATAGTATTTCATTTAAATGGAACTGAGGCTCACATGCTATATGCGTAAAGACAGATAAAACTCTACATAATAATGGCACCTCGCCGGGAGAATAAGCCTAACCCTAATTCTAGTTTTATAAAAACATGGTATAGACAGTACAAAAGTTGGAGCAAAAATCAGGAAAAATGGAAAGATCTTCTGGCATTTGCTACAAACCCAAGAAAATTATTTTTACCCGCTGTATTATTTATTATTTTAGAAGTAATAATAAACATAATTGTGATTGAGAAAGTGCCTTATACAGAGATCGATTGGAAAGCTTATATGCAAGAAGTAGAAGGAGTTTTAAATGGAACGTATGACTATTCAAAGTTAAAAGGTGATACTGGACCATTAGTATATCCTGCAGGCTTTGTTTACATCTTTACGCTGCTATACTACATTACATCACAAGGAGTCAACATCAAACTTGCACAATATATTTTTGCAGTATTCCATGTTATATTACTCATTCAAGTATTCAAGATTTATGAACGTACGAAAAAGGTTCCACCATATGTTCTAATTTTGGTATTCTCCACCTCGTACAGAATACATTCAATATTTGTTTTAAGACTTTTCAATGATCCAATTGTAATGGTTCTTCTTTTTGCCAGTATAAATGCATTTTTGGAGCAAAAATGGATTTTTGGAAGTGTACTATACAGTTTGGCAGTATCGGTCAAAATGAATATCCTGTTATTTGCACCAGCATTGTTAATAGCTTACATAAGTAATTTAGGATTTTTCAAGACTGTAATACATTTATCTATTTGTGCAATTGTACAGCTATTATTAGGACTTCCATTCTTAATAACAAATCCAGTTGCGTATATTAAAGGAGCATTCAATTTGGGACGGATTTTTGAGTTCAAGTGGACTGTGAATTGGAGATTCTTATCGGAAGATTTATTTGTTAATCCTTACTTTCACATTATATTATTAACTTTACACATTTTAACTTTAATTTATTTTGCACCAAAATGGCTAAAATATTTAGACTCGTATAACAAATTAAAGACTGTTGAAAAAGATCTTTCTTCACAATTTGATAAGAAGACTAATGTTGATATGTCTACAGCTTCTCAATTATTTATTTTACCCATGTTTGCTGCAAATTTTATAGGTTTAACTTTTAGTAGATCATTGCATTATCAATTTTATATATGGTACTACCATACGTTACCTTATATAGCATGGTGCTGTGATTATAAGACTACCACTAGACTAGTAATTTTGGGACTCATAGAATTGTGCTGGAATACATATCCAAGTACTGTATTCAGTAGCATGTGCTTACATATGTGTCATCTTGTTTTATTATATGGTTTAAATAATCATGTACTGAAAACACTGAAAACCTCATAATCTTAAAATGTTTTACAAAGAAATATAAAATGTAATGAAAATGTTACTTAAAGTCAAAACTGTAATTTTTTATACAAAGAAGTGTTATATTTGATGACGATTGTATTATATGTATAAACAATATTAAATCTGATTGTAAGTTCTACATTCATCTTTTGTAAACCAATATTTATACCTCGAAAATAAAACAAATATTTCATGATTTTGGCTGACTGAATAATTAATAATTTTTTTTTAATAATAACGCGTGATTTCCGTGACTTCCCGGTATAACGACATAAGTACAGTTACGTTGAAAATTGATATTTGAGCGTTTTTAGTATCCTTACACTGAATATTTTTAAATAAAAATGCAAAAAGTTAGAAAAGAGTAGAAATAAAATGACTATGGTAGACTGGGGTATTATGAGACTTGAAAATTAAATGGACTCCAGTATTTTTATAAGAGCATTATTTAAAAAAAATCAATATAGCATTACTTTTTAACTATCCAAAGAATACTACCACGTATATTAATTTTGGGGTTAAATGCTGTATTGTAATACGAATCTGTAATTGAAGGGCCGGATGTACCCTTCTTGAATAAGGGGACTAGTATTCGAAAACGCGTAAAAGTATTTTCCAAGAAAAGAATTTAGAAAATTGATCTAATTGAAATTTCAACAATTGATACACATAGAAAATTTTATTGGGCATCTTTTTGTATTAAAACAAAATTTTGATCTTTTGTTTTCTAATTATTTAAGAAAGACGCAATTTTTAGCTTGAAAAAAATTCAATACATTTTTCAACTAGTTGTAACTTTGCATTGTTTTAATATTTTTTATTCAAATTTTAACATGATAATCTTCAACATTTCTACGTGTGTTAGAACATTTAAAAAAATTTAAGCATTTTAGAGACTTACAGTAAATTTTTTAAAATATTACTTTCAAAATCTGCCATTGATACAATGAATCACAAAAGTTGTGTTACAAACTTCAGCGAGAAAAATGTTCGTTATATGCCGAAAAAGTTTATTGGGAAGTTTCAAACTTTGATCAACGCTCGACGCAGCCGGCGCGTCTTGTAATTAATCGAGTATTATTATCTCTATTATGCTTATTTCAATATTTTTACTTTACAAACAAGCAGTTTAATACTTTTTTTACTAATCTGCGATATCATGCGATTATTTGTTCTATAAAATTTTAATTATTTACACTTACTTTTTCTTGTAAGTGTACTTGGAATTTTACTTAATTTAAAAACATATTGTTCAATATTAATGATAGTATAGATAATTATTTTACATTTTAGATTAATAATTAAGTACTTAACTATTTATTCGTAACATTAAAACATTAAAATAAGCATAAAAATATTAAAATCCTTGTTGAGAGAATAATACTCAATCGCGACAAGACGCGCTATATGGCTGCGTCGAGTGCACCAAAGTCGCATACAATTTGTAAATCGCTCATAATTTCTTACCATTATCAATCAAGGTTTGAAACTTTCCAATAAACTTCCTCCACAAATAAAGAACATTTTTCTCGCTAAAAGTTATTATGAATCGAAATTTACTAACACAACCTTTGTGATTTATTATATCATTAGCAGATTTTGACAGTAATTATTTAAAAAATGTACAAAGTATATAACTCTAAAATGTTTTAAAAATTTTTTAAATGTTCTAACACGCGTAGAATATGTTGAAGATTATTCAGTTAAAATTTGAATACAAAATATTAAAACCACGCGAAGTTACAACGAGTTAAAGAGAAAAATGTATTAAATTTTTTTCAAGCTAAAAATTGCGTTTTTCTTAAATTAATAGAAAACAAAAGATCAAAATTTTGTTTTAATACAAAAAGACGCTCAATCAAATTTCTTATGTGTATCAATTGTAGAAATTTCAATTTGATCAATTTTCAAAATTCTCTCCTTGGACAATAGGTACTTTTACGCGTTTTCGAGCGCCTAGCCCCCTTATTGCATCCGGCCCTTCAATTTACTTTTTACCCCGAAAAAGAGCAGTTTTTAAAAACGTTAGGGTATAACGAGACACATACTTACTGTTTGTATTATAACTTCTTTTAAAGTCCATCAAATTAAATTTTGCAAAAAATAAAATAGAGTTAAACAATAAGCTAAAAAGATATAATTGCTTCATTAACTTCGTTATTCATTTTTTACGGAAGTTTCAAGCTGTACGTTAAACATAAGGTATAAATTACTTCATAATAATACATATAAGAATAAATTAAATCATCAAGAAAGGTGGTGTGCCAGGTGCAACTTCAGACATTAGTTATTCCAACTGTCTCATTTTTTCCCAACTATACCCTATATCTATTGTTTATGATTTTTTTAGCATTGGTTTGAATGGAAAATAAAAACTTTAAACCTTAATATCTCAAAAACTCTTTATGCCTTTAAGCCATGGAGTTAAATATTTTTTGAACAAATGTGTTCTCTATTGTATATAACTTTGCTTTGAATAGATTTTGTTCAGTGGATACGTCAAGGAATGGACTGTCAAAAAGTCCATAATCCATTTGCAAAACTTAAATTTCGCGCGATCAATTCGACTTTCGATTAATCGTTATTGCTTCTCCCCTCCCTTTTATAAAATTACTCCCTGCCTAAATCCTAAATATTTACACGATCTAATTTTAGTCTATGTATTAGGTTTTCTGGCTGCTAGCTGGTCCTAGCACCTAATTAGATTGTTTTTAATTTTTTGTAAAATATGTTCAATTTATACATGCTTAAAGAATTTTAACGAAAAAATTTAATAATAGATTCTCAACATGTCTTCACAAGGTTAGTAAAAACATTATTGCAAATAAAGTTAACAATATTCTACTTTCTTTTTTTAGTACACAACAAATATTTTTATACTCATGGAAATCTAATACATTAACATTTGTTTATTACAGAAAATATTAAAAAGGGCAATGTACAAATTTCTTCAGAGTTAAAAAGTTATATTTCAAGTTATAAATCACAATTTAAAGATCTTGATGATCATCCTTGTGATGTAGCATGTCTACTTTGTGATTCTACATATATTCTTCCAACAAATGAAAAGGATTTTCTGACTCATTTATTTAAAGAACATAGTCTTGTAATTGCAGATGTAAACAAAATAGCAAGTTTAAAAAGGTAATGATTAACAATCAGAAATTAAAAATTATATTAATATTTTATAATGTTAGAATTATTGCACATTTTCCAGTTATATTCGTTATTGGCGAGTGAAATTTAAAGAACAACCTTTAACTACATTTTGTACCACCCTAACAATGGACAATAGTAGTTCAACATCTACAGATGCTAAATCGAGTCAAGACGAATTTTATTTTTTACTTTCAGACTGTTTAATGGAAGATAAAACTCTAAGAGATGAGTTGCATAGAGCAAAATTAGTATGTTATTAATATAATTTATTTAAATTTTTATATAACAATTAGAATAAACCATAATATACTTTTAGGAATGGGTGTTAGCAGAGCAAGTAAAAGAAAGAGCAGATACAACATTTAAAAGAGGATGCATGTTTTGTAGAATGGAATTTTCAACTTCACGTATTGAATATATAAAACACCTTTGTCAAAAACATAACATTTTATTTGGAAAGCCAGAAAATTTAGTATTTATTGACGAATATCTTGATAAGATACAAAATAACATAGAAAGGTTTGTTATATATAATAAAAGATCTACTGTTAAACTTTACTTTAAATAAAATGATGTTATATTTTTATAGTTTTATATGCATATATTGTGAAAAAAAATTCAAAAATCGTCTTGTATTAAAAGAGCATATGCGTAAAAAATTACACAAACAAGTAAATCCAAACAATAAAACATATGATAAATATTATATCACAAATTATTTATCAGAGCGCTCTAACAATGGAAAGCAAAAATCTGCAAAAATGGTGAGTTAGATTTGTTTATTAACAACTTTCTTATTCCGTTCAAAACTTCATTTTTATTCTTATCATAATAGTATACTACAGAGTCCGAGGATCCTTCAGGATTCAGTGACAATGAAGATGAGGATTGGTCAGATTGGAATAATGAAAGCATAAGTATAACATGTTTATTTTGCACACACAGTACAAAAGATATTGCTGCAATTTTGCAACATATGAAACTGAGACATGAATTTGATTTTGAAGATATTAGTAAAGAATTCACGTTTTATCAGAAGGTACTTAAAAAATTAATATACTAAGCTAGAGAAATATTACTTACAATCTTTATATTATTAAGTTCTGTATATTTATTAGGTAAAAATAGTAAATTATATACGAAAGCAAATCCACATAAATAGATGTGTTTATTGTGATGTAAATATAGATAATGTTAGTGTGCATATGGATGAAGAAAATCATTATAAGCTACCAGCCAAACGAATATGGGATCAACCAGAGTAAATTAATTTTTTATTAATCTAATTTTAGTCATATATGGTATATTTTATTAAAAGTATATAATTTTTTACAGATTTTATTTCCCAATGTTTGAGAGTGACTCCTTTTTATACAACTTAGATACCAATAGCGATAGCGATGAAATGGCTTAATCAATATTTTTAGAAGTTAACTTTGTATATAAATTGTACAGGCATAAAAAGTGTTATCATACTTAAAGACAATAAAAAATACAGATTTATATATTTACAATCCATCATTACAATTACTTCTTTCACATTTGATGATGAAACATTTTTTTATTTTCTATAAATTTAATTATTCAAAAGCTGTATTTCTGCATTTTAATTAATACAACAACTTTAGAGTATAAATATATTTTTCAACAAACTCTATAATTTGAATAACAATAAAACTACTAAAGAAATTAAATTAAATAAATATCAAGACTTCATTTTCCTGCTTTTTTCTTGTAAAATAAACCTCTGTTTTTGACTTTTGAAGAAGCAGCTTTAGCAGGGTTACTTGTAGATGACTCCAAAGATGGTTTATGTTTAACATGAAGTCCATTGTACAATAATTCTGCATCACTTCCATTAGAAATCATTTCTTCTAATTCGTTCTTAAAAATTTTTCATTATAATTTAAAAAAAGTATTGATTTGAAATCTGTGATGAAAAAGCAAAATAACTCAAGCCCATTTTTTTTAAATATTGAAATATTGAGGTATGAATGAATTAAAGATGTAATATTAAATTTCCATAAGATGGACGTCCTTGGAATCCTTTGGACAGTGATAGAATGCATTGCAGAGATACAAAAGAAAAGATTTCACCATCATCCGAAGGGTTCCAAGTCTGTCCACCTTATGGGAATTTAAAGGGTAGATATAATTTAGCCTGCATGACATTTTGTCTACTACCCTTAAGTCATGTATTGCAACAGTAAATTCTATATATAAAATATATTTACTATATATAAAATATATTTACTATATACATGAAATATATAGAATACATAGAATATGTAGAACATATATTTATATATATTTACTATATAAATATATATTCTCCTGTAGGGCCTGCGGCGGCTCAGTCGGTAGAGTGTCGGTTTCCCACGCCGGTGACCCGGGTTCGAATCCTAGTCTCTGCCGATTGATACAAGCACCTCTGTAAAAATTACATGTGCTTTGTTTACAAACACACCGCAGACCCCCGTCGTCGATTAGCACCACATGGGAGCACAAACATGGCGACGTTAAATAAAAAAAAAAAATATATATATATTCTCCTGTACTTTAAATGTAGTAGGTTAATTTTGAGTAGGCCAAATTACATCTACCCATTTAACATTACCTTTGGCGCTAGTGTTAACTTTACCAAGGTGAATAAACAAATGTAAATAAAAGCATAGATAATGGAAAAAGTAAAGTAATAAATTCATTTTTACAACTATTGACTTCTTTATATGAAAGTATTTCATATATATACCAAAATCACTAGAAACTCAATTTT